>PVKU01008476.1:0-73331 GCA_004027475.1 Anoura caudifer
GCTGATTCTTGAAGTATATTAACACTAAGGTTTTCTTCACCAAAATTCTCTCCAAATCTACAAACTATCAACAAGAAAGAAAGAAAGAAAGAAAGAAAGAAAGAAAGAAAGAAAGAAAGAAAGAAAGAAAGAAAACTACAAACTCCAAAGTACATACATGTCTTACCTCTTTTATTAATTTGATATCTCAGATAAAATATGTAGTTTCTACATAGACAAATTTTTCACCATGAAAGTTAAGGACAATTCAGCTAGGTATTGTCCTTAACTAGCTAAGTGACATTTTCCTGTTGTTTATTGTAGTTGTCATAAGAAGAGAAAGCATCTATGTGAATAATCATTAGGAAAATATACATGCTTCACCTTGTAATCTCACAGATCCTGTTTGATTAATCTGGTGATGGGTGGATCAATTCAGAAAAACCACCATTGTATTTCTTTAATCCCTTTCTTGGAGGTTTTTTCTTGGATTCCCCACCACATAAGTGTTAATTTGCCTGTTCTTTTTCTTTCCTCCCTCCTCAGATAATTTGACTTCATCACTATTGTTGTTGTTATTGAGTGTAGGTCCCATTTGTTTTAAATTTCTAGGACAAAGATCATGGTCATTTCCCCTATTTTAGAATAGATGTAGCCTCAGCTTTCTTCACAAACTGTAAAAATGGACCATCATTCACTGTAATTATGGAACAAATGAATTTCCAGCTTTCCCACCTAACTTTTCTATGTCAACCAAGTGTGATAATAAGAGCTAAATTTTGAGGATTATGTGGGAGGCACCATAGTAAGCACTGCTCAAGTCTTAGCTCTTTTAATTTTCCCAACTATGCTCTGAGTTACATACTATCATTGTTCTTATTTTATATATAAGGGAACTGAAGTACAGAGATAGTAAGTGACTTTAACCTGTTCACACAGTTAATATAAGGCAGAGCTGGAATTTAAAACCACAATCTTTGCCCTGTGGAACTGCTTCTTTAACCACCATATCACTCTCATCTGTGTCTTTCTCCTAAGCTTCCATTAAGCTCAAAAATCATGCCTCCAGAATATGGACTTTAAAGTAATTAATGGAATAGTTAATATTTGGGGCTGTAAAGCATGAGGGGAAGGAAACCATGTCTACTGAGAGTGATTTCAACTAGTATTGACCAAAGGGCTTAAAATAAACAATACCATAGCCAATTAAAATGCAAACAAACAGGACCATTCTGGGTTCTTTTGGCTACCATCATGCACACTAAAAAACACACAATATCTCTGCATTTCTAAATATTGGACATTGGGAGGTGGGCACTAAATTTCACTTTGGCTCCCTCTTCAAGTTCTAAAGAATTCAGAAATTGAAGCAGGTATCAAAGAGATGGATATCAAAATACCATCTTTGTTGTCAACAGTACTAAGTTGGAGGACAGGGTTTAAACCTGTAATTCTCTGGGCTTCCTGGTGCTCCCCTCTGAGTATAGACCTTGCTACTCTGCACTGAGAGATAGTTCTGTTCTCTGGGAACAGACAACCTTGCCCAGCCAGCTGCAAGCAGAATCCTAGCTTTAACAACTTAGTGAGTTACAAAGATAGAAGTCAAATGGGTGACTAAGGTAATAGCCAACAATACTAAGCAATGATGTTATACCCTAACTTCTCACCATCAGTTAACCACTTTGTTTATTATTATTTTTTTTTTTTTTGCAAATGAGATATTAGAGTTAAGGTGAAAGAGAAAGAGTTACTCTAGACAATATACATTATTTTATATGTCCGTGAAATTGTTTTTTAAGATTTTATTTATTTATTTATTTTTACAGAGAGGGGAAGAGAGATAGAAAGAGAGGGGGTGAAATATCAATGTGTGGCTGCCTCTCACACACCCCCTACTGGGGGCATGGCCTGCAATCCAGGCATGTGCCCTGACTGGGAATTGAACCGGAGGTGCTTTGGTTCACAGGCCGGCACTCAATCCACTGAGCTATACCAGCCAGGGCCCTTGCCTATGAAATTCTTACAATGCATATCAAGTACAAAATGACAAAGAATGTTTTAACAAATTTAAGAAAATAGTTTTGCAGACCATATTCTTTTATAATAATGCAGTAATATATATGCTATATATAGCTGTTATATAAAATATATAATCTCTAAGAAGCATTCAGACATATATACTCATATGCCTGCATGTATATATAAACATATATACATATTTTAATAAACATTTTGAAATAAGTTATAATTGTAGACTATTGAACAAATTTTTATTTTATTGACTTCTACCTAATGGCATTTAAGTGGTGGGAAACAGCTAACTTCTGTTACTTCTGCTTAGACATATCTGTTAGGAGGAATCTTGCATTTAAAAGAATGTGTGCCACAGTGGCATATACTTAACATAGTTGTATCAGGACACCCCATATTTGTAATCCATATATATACTTATACATATATTTACACACACATATATATATTTACACACACATATATATTTACACACACGTACATAATTATTTTGTTAGTAACAAAGACAATGTTTTCTTTAATTTTTTTGATAATATTAACTCATGACTCATGTTTGAGCTCCAGATGGTACAATGAGGACCAGTAGGTGACATTTAAAATATTTTAAGTCCACAGGAAGAAGACCTGCAGCAATTGAAATCTATAACATTTTAGCATATGTATCCTAATGAGGACATGTTTCTCCACAGATATACCACCACTATCACAACAGAAAATGTGAATAATAATTTTATAATGTCATCTAATTCAGTTGTTGTTCAAATTTCCCCAATTATGTTCAAAATATATTTATAGTTTTTTAAAAACTTGAATACCCATTGAAAGAATCATATTATTGCAAGAAATATTGTCGTGTCTCAAAAACCACCTTTAATCTAGAGTCTTCCTACTCTTTAGAGAGTATTATTTCTTTTTTCTTGACTTTGACATTTTAAAAAGTCCTGATTTGAGAAGTCCTGGTTTCAAATTATGAATTGTCTGATTGATTCGTAATGGTGCCATTGAACTTGTTTCTCTAATTATCGTACTTCTTGTAAACTACAGGTTGGGCAGATGCTTTATTCAGAATAAACATTATTGGCAAAACCACTTTATTGGTAACGATTTATAGATTTCGTGTTGCATAGCAGAGGACACACAGCTTATCATTAGTAACTACTATGATTCACCTTCCTGGGTTGGACAGTGACTGCCAGATCTTTTCATACTAAAGGTACATTTTACCCTTTAAAATTAGGAAGCAACCTCTATAGTGATATTTTATCACTGTGAGCCTTTGATTACTCCCAACAATCTGTTAGCCAAAGATTTTAGCTTCCACTGATGCTCCTGCCTGAATATCAGATATTATATTGGTGCTGCAATAGTGACTTTTAAAATTATTTTTTGTATATTTATTAATAAAACACTGATTACCCAGTATTGACTATGCCTCTCTGTTGGTTTCCTTGCCTCATTGCCTCCTTCCCTTCTTTGCAATGCATCTGCCAGAACACAGCACAGCTGTTTTTGACCCACATCCCTTTTCCAAAACATTGTTTGCCCTGAAATCAAATGTACCAGAAGTGGAATGACACAGAAAATACCAAAATGGTTCTGAGAAACAACCAAACCTCTGAGGTGTGCCATATTTAAAAATAAACAAATCAGCCCTGGTTGGTGTGGCTCTGTGGACTGAGTCTCAAAAAGTTTGCTGGTTTGATTCTCAGTCAGGTCCAGTGGAGGGCGTGCAAGAGGCAACCTATCAATGTATCTCTCACACATCCATGTTTCTTTCCCTCTCTTTCTCCCTCCCTTCACCTCTCCCTAAAAAATAAATAAAATCTTTAAAAAAATAAACAAAAAAATAAAAATAAGCAAACCAATAAATAAGCTAACAGATAAATTCTTCAATAGATCCTCATGGATCATAATATGAAATTTAAACTTTTCTGGATCTCTTTCTATGAAAAACTCTTTCTTTAAGCAGCTCCATGTGAGCATTTCCCAAGTCACATGTTCCACACATAACAATGAGGTCCTAGGGGGGTATTTGAGGAGAGCTAAATAAAGGACATTTTATAAATGTGCAGACAGGTTCATAAAGGGAAAGAGTGTAGACTCCTAAGATTTTCAGCAAGAGAGGAGCATTGCCAGCCCTAGAATGCAGCTCCATGAGAAAAGCCATCTGAAAGAAGTTGTGGTCTTAGTTGAGGAATGCAGCGAATCTGCAGTGACCTTGTTACTTCAAAGGGGGAGCCAAAGAATGAATGTACTAACTGCTCTCTCCTCTCATCCTCATCCTCCCCTCCTTGGAGTGCACGTGTTCCAGTTGGGCCAAACACAACCAAACTCAAACACAGGGCACTAGAGCATGACATGCATAAAGATCAGTGTCGCAGCATGGAATGGTATGGAGAGAAGTGGGGAGTGAATCTGGAGGAGCCCACAATGAAAACTATTTGACCCATCATAGGTGAGTAGCAGCTGTTACATGAAAGGAAAGGAAAGGTAACTACTGGTAATTGACAAAGTAACTGCTGGCTGAAATAAAGCCTAGTAGATACAGGTATATGCATCTATATATGTTTTACATAGTTCCAGTATATGAGAAAACATATGATGTGTAGTGTTTTCAAAACTTCATTTTTAATCAACAGTTTTTAAAGACACTTAGTAGAACTAATTTTCACAGAAATTATGGGACAAAAATGCACTAGATGTACAATAGTGTCTGGTTTACCTGACTCTCTCCAACTATGTTGTAAACTTAAGAGCAAGAACTATGTCTTTCATACCTGTGTTCCCATTCCCTGAAATATAAACATTTACTGAGTGAGTGAGTGTGTAAAATGAATCAGCTCTAACCTAATATTCAAGGCTCTCCTGGTAACACTTTCAGTATTACCTACACCTGTTTCTCTACTCCTGCCAAACCATTCCTGATGCACATCTTATACTTTCTCTATGTGGTAGCTTTCATAGTCCTGTGTTCTCTATCGAGAACAGAATTTCTCAAGCTTGGCCCAATTGACAATAGACCAGACTGTGCTTTATTGTGGGGGCTCTCCCGTGGATTGCAGGATGTTTGCCAGCATCCCACTAGATACCAGAAGTACTTCTTCAGCGGTGACAACAAAATATCTTCAGACATTGTTAAATTTCCTCAGAGGGTGAGGATAGGTGTGGTTCCCCTCGAGAATCAGTGTTCTAAAATATCGCTTTTATAGGTTTTTTTCTATTAAATATAAAGGAAACTTTAAGATGCTACATTTACATGGATTGTGTGCTTCCTGAAACCATTTCCGATGCTTCCCTTTTCTCAGCCATTGTAATACTCACTTTTAAACTTCTATATAGCCCTTGTCACTTTCCACTGAGAATTTAATTACTTGAATTCTTCAATTCTTTTCTTAGTTGAAAAGGCCCTGAGAAGGAAGACGTTTTCATCTTCCCCAGTGTACCCGGTGACATCACCAGGTTCTTTTTGTTGGCTATAGTATGTGCTTGATAAGTGTTTTTAAACGAATACAATCTTGCTTTTCCATAGCAGAACTGCCGTCACATAGTCACAATCTCTCTTTGTACTGAATAAAGGTTTTTAGAGAAAGATGAACCAAATAGGCTCTAACACAGTAAATCTATTCTCGTAATACAGAGCTGGGAGGAATATTTGGTTCACTTGCTGGAACATGAGAGGCCTATGACTGAGAAAAACAAAATTCAGAACAACAAGATATCCATGATTTCACAGTGTAAATATTGAGATTCAAAGAAGGATTTCATGTATTTTTCGTAAGTGTTGTATTAAAATTTTTAATTAATATAAGGATCCAAATGAAACACAAAAAGTATATTGAGAAGACTAAATGCATGATTTTGTTTGGTTAATATTTATCATAAAATTTTACCTTTAATAATGAGGCCTATAAAATTGTTTTCATCTTCAAAGTGTTTAAGGCATTAATTAATTATTGCAAGGCTCCTGTGCAATAAATTATTAATTATTACTATCACTCACTTTATTGATGGGAAAATGAAACAAAATTACCTTGGAACTTTAAGGTATTTAGGTCAGCTACAGTGTTAAAGATCTAATTCTTTTCAGTACACGTGTTTTTTTCACTCTCAAACATGATTTAAGAATCATTTTATGAAATATAGTTCTCTAATATTGGAGATATAAATAATAAACTCTCTTCTTTCTATTAAATATTACCACTAAATATTTCCACTAAATCTTCAGTATTCCAGTTCATGAGCAATAAAACTTTAAAAAGTGGTGACTTGTAGAAATTACATTTTCATTACTTTAGTATCAATATTAGTAACTGGATGAACATTTTCTTTAAGAAAATATGTAATGTTTTCAAATTTCTAGGTCAAAAAGAAATGAATTTCAAAACATAGTTTAATGATATCCAGGGGTTTACAAACCTAGCACGTCCCTTGGAAAACAAAATGAGACAAAATTTATTATGTTCTGTCGTATTTTATACTGTATCCAGAAGTAAGCTCTTGGAAAAGTTTTGCATAGTTCTGTCAGTGTTGTGTTTGTGACTTTTCTGTTTCTTTTGAATTATAGCATATATTCGTAGATTTTGGAAAACAAATTGCTTGTCCTTTTAGTTCCATACCAGGAATGGATGTGTGTTTGTGTTTGCACAACTTACTCATTAACACGGTTATGTAAAATGACATCTTCGGCTGCCCAAATGAATCTGTGTTTCCTTTGGAGTGTCAGCCATTTGTGCCTCTTTTTCAAAGTGGTCATTTAAGTGGCAGCTTCTCACTAACCACCCAGTTTCTACCATCATAACCAGCCTTCTTCTGAGTGGTATTTACTTCCATGTATTAAGTCAACCTACAATAGCTTTACTTCTTCAGAAAGTATAAATTATTTCACCAGTTTGTAAATTGTATCCACTAGCTGCTTAATAGTTTGGTGCTACAATGCAGGAAACACTTAGGAAAGAAGGGAGGAAGAGAGTGAGCGGTAAGAGAGCAACTGGGTCAGCGCTCACCATTTCAAATAAAGGGTGTCTGCTCAGTGTGAAGGGAGGCAGGGTCAAGGAAGGGACACGAGGGGGCAGTACTAGGAGTTCCTCCACAGCAGAGAGTATAGTCAGGAGTGATTATTGTCAATGCTGTTATTTTTTCACTTGTGGCATGACTCTGAGCCACTATCAGGGAAGTCTAGAACTCTGCCAGGAGAGGTGTGGCTATTCCCCGCATAAAGAGCCACTTCAAAATGCTGCCCTGAAACAGCCTTTCTTTTGCTATTTATATATTTCTAGTCATCTACATGCATGCCTCCACTGTGACATTAATCAGAATGTGTGGGTGTGTGAAATCAAGACTGGAAGGAGAAAATACTTTGAGATGATACAGAAAGCAACCAATGCTAACATGTCCCCTAAGTTCACACTGAATATGCCAGAAAGAAAATACTTCTGTTAGAGATACTGTGTTTGCTCCTTTGTTTTCTTGCAGAGTTACCTGAGTCTCTGTTGATTGAATACAATTTTGGCAAAGCATGGCTTGAGTTATACTAAAATTAGACCTTAGATTAAGATACCATTGCTTTTATTAAAGTACAAATATTTTATTTTGAAGAGATGAAAGGGAAAATAGAGAGCTAGAATGATGGATGAAAAAAAGGATAAAGAACTCTCTTTGTTACCTACCTACTCTATAAGATGCACCTGTTACCTACTTTTATAGGTGTCTTATCATTTACTTCTCATAGCATGACTATAACACATGTATTTATATACCAGTTTCCATAAGGAAAAATTCATGCCCAAAGCTGTTAAGTAAATTGCCCAAGATTACTTAATTAATTTGAATAGTCATTTCAAACCAGATCTAACTCTGAAGAGCAACCTTTGTGCACCTCACAATCCTAATTATCTTATTACTCATTTATACTATTTAACACATAATTTAATATCTTAGTGAGAGCATTGAAGACAATGAAAAGGTGGCAAAGGAAAAACAGTGGGTGAGTGGAAAGCATTCCAGAAATAGGGCAAGAAAGAAGTTCTAGAAGAAAGTTGTACCCTTTCCAAAAAATGTTAAGAATACAGAAAATGATGTGGATCAGGAGTCTGTAAAAGCACCTTGCAACCACCAGACCTGTGAAATGCACCTTCATGAAAAGCAAAGACATTAAAATAAACAGAACAACCAATATATGATTGATTCATTTAGTTTATCATAATTAATCAAAATTCTTGAGCATAACATTCTAACATGCAATATAGATTTATTTATTAATTGGCTACAATACCGTATAATATTATTCTTTCAGAAGACTAATAAAAATGTACTGAGAGCAAGAGAGAAAAAGAACCATCATAAAAAGCTGACTTGTTTCAGGGTAGCCCTGCAATAATTCCGCACAATGCCATTAATCCCACCACATGCTTATCACCATCAGACAGTTTTCAATCCATTCAGTGCCACTCATTTCTCAACCAAAATGACAGTGCAAATTCAAATTAATTTTGCACATATTTCTTCAGGTACTTTTAATGGTTTATTAAATTCTGGGAAGAACATATTGTATCTACTGCCTTTCCTCTATTCTCAAAGTTGGTAATTCTACATGAAGCTATCAATCTCAACATGATTTATCCTCTATAAGATCATGTTACTTATCACTGCTCATTGATTCCATTGGCCTCGAAATTGTCCAAGATTACATATTTTCAACAGCTTATAAGAACAAGTTTGCCAAAATCAATTGAAAGTTTTTATGTTAGCACATACTCTTCTTATTTCACCTTCATAGTATCTATATATTTCATATAGACATAGGGGCCTATAAACAGAGCCATTTCTGTTTTCTTGAATTGTTATTTTCCAAAGAAAGTTATTTTCCATTGGTTCCTCAAACACCTAGAAAGTCAACAGCTTATTTATCTTACAGAAAGGAAGATAATAGAGAGCTGTAGAAGTTTATTTTTTTAATGCTCTTGCTAAAATAGATTATAATTTGGAGTGGTTTGAAAATGACAGAAAGTGAAAGGTTACATTTTCTAGGGATTATTTTGTGCTGTTATTATGACAAAACTCTAATGCTTATCTGGAAAGATCCAGAGGTACAAAATATCAAATCTCAGTGTTCCATGGAGCCATTTGTGTTAAATGTTGTTATTCTTTGGTTCACTATGGAGGATTTGGACCAGCTGCATGATACAGGAAACAAAAATTAACAGTGGCTTGAATAAAATAGTACTACGATTATCTCTCAGGTAAAAGAACTCTGAGAAGAAGGCAGTTGGAGCTTTGAGAGACCCAGACTTCTGTCTACTTTCTCTACCAGCCTAGTGCATGCTTCTCATACTAAAGGTCAACTCTGGTTTGGTGAAAGAAAGAAAGAAAGAAAGAAAGAAAGAAAGAAAGAAAGAAAGAAAGAAAGAAAGAAAGAGAGAGAGAGAGAGAGAGAGAGAGAGAGAGAGAGAGAGAGAGAGAGGAAGGAAGGAAGGAAGGAAGGAAGGAAGGAAGGAAGGAAGGAAGGAAGGAAGGAAGAAACAGGATAAAGTACATACTTCCTCTTTTTTAAGGAGACTTTGTAGAAATCCCACATACTATTTCCACTTACATATCCATGGAAAGAAATTAATCATATAGTCATACTCGACTACAACAAATGGCACAAAATAGCCTTTTAGCTGGACAGTATATCGGAATTTCATTACAAAAGAAGAAAAAGAAATGGGCATCAGGAGGTGATTAAAATTCTATGCCACACCAGGTTTTGCTCTTGGTCCCTCAATTTTAAAACCATTCTTTAAATCCCTTTTTACTCATTTTACTCTTTCTTTGAGTAATGGTTTTCATTACTCAACATCTAACTAATCAACCCTATATCATTGTCTTTGTCTTCTAAGTCTATACTTATTATTCCATCCTCTCTCCTAAATTCTTAACTTCCAAATACCTATTGCTATTTCTACATAGATATTCTACTGCATGACAGAAACAATGCTATGTTCTCACTAAACCTGTTCTCTTAGCGGGGAGCATATAAAAAGAACACATTTCTCAGCCTCCCTTACTAGTAAACTGAAGCCATATGACTAAGTTCAAGCCCATGGACCGCTGGCAGAAATGATGTATTCTTACTAGATCCTATTTGATAGCTATTTCCTTCTTCCAAATCTGAGGCAGGAAGTGATGGGCTCCAAGATGGCAGAGCTACACAGCTGAAGGGGGTTGCCTCCCTGCCTTAAAGCTTAGAAATGAGCAGTCCCAGAAATACCTCTGCCCAAACCCAAATCAGACTTTATATTAATCCATAATATTTGCACTGTTACTTGTTCCAGTAGTATTAATTACACTAGTTAATATAAACAGATATCAATAATTTAAGGAATCACTATATTCTTTAGTGATTCAAATATGGCATACTTGTTTTGGAAAAAGAACAAATCATGTTTGGAACTACTAATTTTTTATATAAACAAGATAGGTTAAAATTCAATGTTAATCACATTATAAGGGTTAGAAAAATTGGGAGGACTGCTGGTCAAGATGGAAGCATAGGTAAACACAGCTTGCCTCTTCGCACAGCCACATCAAAATTACAATGAAATTACAGATCCAAGATCACTAACAACTGTCAGAAATTGAGTTCAATGGAAATCTCACAACTACAGGGCTAAAGAAACCATATCAATGCAGAAGGGTAGGAGACTCAGAGATGCAGAACAGGTGGGTCCCACACCCACATATGGTGGATAAAAATCAGGAGAGATATTCGGGAATGAGGGGTCTCAGCCCCACACCACTTTCCCGAGCCCAGGATTCCATGCCAGGAAGAGAAGGCTGCATAACTTCTGGCTGTAAAAACCAGGGGAATTGAAGTTGATGAAAAAAAAAAAAACTACTGGACTCCCTGGCAGTTCCTCTTAAAGGGCATATGGAACATACTCAGATGTACTCCCTCTGAGCTCCAGCAGTGGGGGAGCAGCTTGAAAGGCACCAGTGGCATCAGGGGCTCTGAAGTGTCTGGCATCAGGGCAAGAGCTGGGGGACAGCTCTCTCTAAGACAGAGAGGTGGGGAGAGGCCATTGTGCCTTTTTTGAGCCCTCCTGACCACAGAGCCACAGAACCAGCAGACAGGTTCCATACCTGAGACTCCATCAACCTGACTTACAGTTTGCCCCACGCTGGTATGTACCTGAGGCTCCATGCAACCCAGTTTACAGGCTTGCTCCTAGCCCCGTGCCTCTGGCTAAGCGGCCCCAGTCCCAGAACTAGTAGAAGCCAAGTTGGATCACAGTTGGGCTCCACCTGGGTACCTCCAAGCCTTGCACAAGTAGCAGCCATTAGATGGCTTTGTAACTCACGCTGTGTGGCCCCAGGTGGAACCCAGATGGTGGCTAACCTGACCTGTACCACCCAGGAAACCCCAGAGCCTGCACACCCAGTGGACAGCTACAGAAATATCAAAGCACCACCACCCTGCCCTGGCACAGCTGACCCTCCACAGATGGTGAAGATTGGTGGTCAGTGGTCACAGCCAGTCCTTGCAGCTAACTGGCCTGGATAAATTCCTCCCATAGACCTGCCAACAGCAAACAAGTCTCAACTACAAGAGGAGGGTGTACTCGTCCCACTTAGAGGGCACACCTTGGGTTCCCAGATGGGGTGACAGGGAATGCTGTTCCACTGGAGCCTACAGGCCATGCTACCAAGAACAGAGACAGAATCACGGATACGGAGAGTGCTTTGATGGCTACCAGATGGGAGGGTGGTGGTTTGGAGGAATGGATGAAGAGGTGAGGAGATTAAGAATTATAAATTGGGCCCTGGCTGTTGTAGCTCAGTGGATTGAGTGCAGGCTGTGAACCAAAGGGTTGCCAGTTTGATCATGAGTCAGGGAACATGTCTGGGTTTCAGGCCAGATTCCCGGTGGTGGTCACATGAGAGGTAACCGCACATTGATGTTTCTCTCCCTCTTTTTCTCCCTCCTTTCTCCTCTCTCTGAAAATAAATAAATAAAATCTTTTAAAAAAAAAGAAGTATAAATTGGTAGTCACAGAATAGCTATTGGTACGTAAAGTACAACATAGGAAATGGAGTAACCAAAGAACTTATACACAAGACCCATGGACATGAACAAAGGTGGGGGGTTGCCTGAGGGAAGTGAGGGATACTGGGTCAGGGCAGCAAAGGGGGAAATTTGGTGCAATTGTAATAGCACAATCAATAAAATATTTTTAATCTCCCTAAGATCAGGAGCAAGATAAGGGTGTCTGCATTTGCCACTTCTATTCAACAAAGTATTGAAAGTTCTAGCCACAATGATCAGACACAGTAATCAGAAAAGGAAATAAAAAGCATCCAAATTGGAAAGGAGAAGATAAAGCTGTCATTGTTTGCAGATGACATGATAGTGTACATAGAAAACCCTGTAGACTCCACCAAAAAAACTACTCAACCTAATAAGTGATTTTGGCAAAACAGGGGGATACAGAGCCAATATTCAGAAATGAAAGGCATTTTTGCACACTAACAATGAAATACAAGAAACAGAAATTAGGAAAACAATCCCATTTATTATAGCAACAAGAAAAATAAAATACCTAGAATAAACTTAACCAAGGAGGTAAAAGAACTATACTCAGAAAACTGCAGAACACTGAAGAAAAAAATTAAAGAAGATACAAATAAATAGAAGAATATACTGTGTTTGTGGATTGTAAGACTTAACATCATTAAAATTCCTACACTATCCAAAGCAATCTATAGATTCAATGAAATCCCTAACAAACTACCAATGACATATATTACAGATATAGGACAAATACTTCAAAAATGTATATGGAACCATAAACAATGCCGAATATTCTGAGCAATTTTGAGAGAGAAGAATGAAGTAGGAGGGATCACAATACCTGATATCAAACTATATTACAAGACCACTGTAATCAAAACAGCCTGGTACTGTCATAAGAACAGACACATAGACCAATGTAACAGAACAGAGAGCCCAGAAATAAACCCATATCTCTATGGTCAACTAATATTTGACAAAGGGGGCAGGCATAAAAGGGAGTAAAATAGCCTCTTTAATAAATGGTGTTGGGAGGTCTGGACAAGTACATGCAAAAAAAAAAAGAAAAAGAAACTAGACTACCAACTTACAACACACAGCATATACCAAAATAAACTTAAGATGGACAAAATACTTAGATATAAGACATAACACCATAAAAGTCCTAGAGGAGAACCTAAGCAGGACAATTTCAAATATCCCATGCAGCAATATTTTCAACAATATGTCCCCTAAGGCAAGGGATATAAGGGAAAAAATAAACAAATGGGACTACATCAAATTAAAAAGTTTATCCACAGCTAAAGGAAACATCTACAAAACTAAAAGGGAACCAACTGTATAGGAAAACATATTTGTCAATAATACATCAGACAAGGGTATAATCTCCAAAATATATAAAGAACTTGCATGACTCAACACCAGGTAACAAACAATCCAATTAAAAAGTATGCAAAGGAACTGAACAGACACTACTCCAAAGAGAACATACAGAGGGTCCACAGACATATGAAAGGATACTCAGCATCACTGGCCGTCAGAGAGATGCAAATTAAAACCACAACCAGATACCATTTCATACTGGTTAGAATAGCCATCATTAACAAATCAACAAACAAGTGCTGGCAAGGTTGTAGAGAAAAGGGGACCCTAATACATTGTTGGTGGGATTGTGGACTGGTGCAGCCACTGTGGAAAACAGTATAGAATTTCCTCAAAAAACTAAAAATGAAACTGCCTTTTGATCCAGTGATTCCACTGCTGGGATTATACCCTAAGAATCCCCAAACACCAATTCAAAAGAACCAATGAACCCCAGTGTTAATAGCAGCATTATTTATAATAGCCAACTGCTGGAAACAGCCTAAATGCCCATCAGTAAATGAATTCATAAAAAAAAAATCTGGTGCATTTACACAATGGAATTCTATGCAGCAGAAAGAAAGAAGGAACTCCTACCCTTCCCAACAGCATGGATGGAACCGGAGAGCATTATGCTAAGTGATACAAGCCAGGCAGTGAAAGACAAATATTATATGATCTCACCTATAAGTAGAGCCTAATCAACAAAACAAACAAGCAAACAAAATAGAAACAGAGCCATGGAAATAGGAAGAAACTAACAATGACCAAAGGGAAGGAGATTGGGGGATAATATGTCAAAGAAGGGGAAGGGGAAAGTTAAGGGAAATGTATATAGGACCCTGGACAAGGACAATGGGGTGGAGATTGACTGTGGAAGCAGGGGGAGGGTGTGTGTGGGGCAGGGGAGAGTGACTGGGGAAAATGTGGGACAACTGTAATTGAACAAAAATAAAAAGTAAATAAATAAAAAAATTAAAAAAGAACAGTCATGGAGATGTAAAGTACAGCATGGGGAATACAGTCAATAACATTGCAATAATTATTACACGTACAGTGCCTGGTGGGTACTGGAAATATCAGGGGGCACACTTTGTAGAGAGCATGATTGTCTGACACTATGCTGTGAACCTGACACTAATACAAAATAATATTGAATGTCAACTCTAATTAAAAATAAAATTTTAAAAATATTTTTCAAAAGGTTAGAACAATTATATATTAAAGCATAAAGGGAAAAAAATCCCAATTAGGGCAAATTTTGGGGTTTCTTTAAATGTCTGATAATTTTGATTAGCATTTTTTCATTGATAATTATATATACTGTCCCTATTTCTAGATTATAGTATCCTTGTGCTTAGAGCTGTTGTCTAATGTCTGTTTATTACACAAATATATGGCATCTTTGTATGGAATGAGTGTTCAATGATAATAATAATTATAATGTTGATGAACACAGTGATAATGATAATGCTGATAGACTTGATGTGAAATGTACAGTGGTGTCATTATATCAAGATTAGTAAATATGTAATAAAGAGTACTTTCATGCTCTGGCTGGTGTGGCTCAGCGGACTGAGACTGCGAAGGGAAGGATCACCAGGTCTAGTACCTATCCGGACACATGCCTGGGTTATGGGCCAGGTAGCCAGTAGGGGGCGCGCAAGAGGCAACCACACATTGATGTTTGTCTCCCTCTTCCCTTCCCCTCTGACTAAAAATAAATAAGTAAAAAGTCTTTAAAAAAGAGTACTTTCAAATACGGTGTTTGAAGTTGGAATAGTTAAAGCTATTTCTCCTCCATTTAATTTTTTTCCACTCTCAGGGTAAAATTTGGAATAGTATTAAATTCAGCTTTCTTTTTTTCCCTTTAATTTTGGGTTGCCTCATCTCTTTTATAGACTCCAAGTTTTATCATCTGGTCGCTGTCACCAAGACCTTTAATTTTGGGCTTTCCTCTGACTTTGTATTTGTGAAAATGAAACAATACGTCATAAAATCTTAATTGGCACCACCATCCTCTGATAAAAACAAATGCCTTCTTCAGAAATCCAAATGTCAACACTTGCTGCCTCACTATTTTTTCCAGCTGACATGTCAACAATTAGTCTTGCAATGTCTCCAAACCCTGAGAGGAGTCACAAGATGGATTCCCTACTCAAATAAAGAATTAGAATAAATAAGCATTACTGCTGAGATAGGCTCCGTGTACAGTGTGGGGCACTTACACATGAATTGCAATACGTACAAATGTTTTAAGGTGAGAAGTACAAGGACAGAGTCTTTTTATACTGTGTGATCTGTGCAGAAATAGTAGCAATATTTATTCTAGTTGTTTGGGCAGAGATCACTTTAAAGTCACATATATACATAAGGTGGGATGACCCCAGGAATGAAGAGAACCTTTATACAAAACAAACGTAATGGACTTCTTTTAAAAATATCTTTAGGGAAACTTAGAAAATGTGTACAGCTACCTAAGACAAGAAAGACAAAAGGTATTAGTAAGAGAGGGAATAGGATGAATACAGGGTTTTTTTTGTGTTTTTTAAAGTAGCGTAAGAAGGAGATAAAAAAATTGTAAGACATAATACAGAGCACAGATAATAAAGGGTCATTGCACTCTACTTTCTTCCAATTTTCCCTGGAAAGGAAAATGGTCCTGAAAACAGAAAAGAGTCAGGGATATGCCAGGGGTGGAACCATTGGGAAACCAGCAGGTAGGGTACAGGACGCTGCCAACTACGGAAGAAGATTGTTCTGGGTACATAGGAGAAAACAGCCTGTCTTATTAGATGACAGAACACTTCTCCCCCCAAAAAGATTTAAAACATATTTTCATGTTTGAATAGAAATACAGCCAGATGATAAGGACTGAAAAGGGCCTAAAAGTGCCTTCTCTGTATGGTTCTGCCTCTGTTCTCATTTGCACGCCCTTACCCTCAGCCCCCAGCCTGAGCTCCCCACCTAACAGCGAGGCACAGAGCAGACTGCCATTAGACATCTGAGGAAATGTTCCTCAATTTGAAGTTCTGTTGGGTACAGAAAGCTTTCCTTATGCCTAATGATGCTTTCTGTTTCGGAAACTGCACTGAAGTAATGTTATATTTATGTACTTGATTTTCATATTTTTGTTGAAAACCTTTCCCTACCTTGAAAGACACTTTTAAACTGTCCAAAATGCAACCTGGTGAAGGACACTAATGGACTAGTAGAGGAGAGAAGAGATAACCAGATAACATTCAGCCAATTATTCCTTAGCAATTAGTGGACTGACAGATGCAAGGCCAAGTCACCGATACAGCCACAGAATCGGAGTCGTGCTTCTCAGATGTGCTGCTGTTTCCATAGACATATTGAAGGACCAGGTTAGACATTCATGATATAATCATTTTTGACCTGCTGAGAGGGATGTGTAGGCATGAAATAAATATCACAGTTGGCAATTCTATCAAGAGAACTTATCAGTTCCATGTGATATGTTACTTAAAAACCTAGAACGTCAGGGACTTATTTATCTGGCATAAAGGAAGATAACAGGGAGTTCTAGGGTTTTTTTTTTTTCTTTTTGAAATAGATTATAATTTCGAATGGCTTGAGAATGAGAAAAAGTCATAGACTGCCTCTTCTATTGATTCATTACACTTTTGCTATTAGGTTCCTCTGATGCCTACCTTGAAAAGGTCAGAAACATGCAATATCAAATCTGGCTTCAATAAGCCATGGAGTCAGGTTGAAGGATGCTCAAGATTTACAGGCTTTAATCTTTAAAGGCTTAGCTATAGAAGAACAATGCATGGACCATGTAAATCAGGAAAGTATGTAGCAAAGCATGAAGGAATATATAAAAATATCATCTCTTAAAAAATAAAAGGAGCAAAACCTCAACCTATAAGGACCCCAGAAATGGGTCCATAGGTCCGTCCCTGTGACCTCACAGAGATCATAATTACTCACTGGAAAGATGACATTGTCAACCTAGGGAGTGCAGGGGAAAGAATTTTTCCCTGAGGAAGCTGATCGGAGCTTTAAATGGGGATATTTCCACTGACCTGTGCCTCTGGTAAAGAAAGTGAATCAGGACCTCCAATTCTCATCCCTCCTTGTGTTTCCTCTCTGTTTTTTTCCCTGAAACTACGGCAACCTGTTTCTACATCTAGCTTTTCTGACTGTGTTCTTGAAAACCAACAAGTACCTATTCTAAGATGTTTTTGTGAAATACTTGTGACAAAAATCCATTTATAGACCTTACCATAATTAATTTTCTATAAAGATCTTGTTTCTGGACATAGTAATTTTAACTATTATCCTACAACACTATGCAACTCACATTTGTGTAATGCTTTTCATTTTTGAAGGCTCCTTCATTTATGTTAATTTGCTCTCTGAGATTACAGAAATGTTATTTCTCCTGAAGCCCCAAAGGGCCACACAGCTAAGTCTAAGTATATAACATGTCTCATGGTTCCCAGCTCACTAAAAAATATAGAAGTTAAATTCTCTACTCTGTACATACTCCAACTCTGGACCATCTGCTGCACATTTAGCCACAATACTTAATCTCATTGGTAATTAAATATAATAAAACATTTTAATTACTTTTTTACCATCTAAGAATGAGTTCCACAAGTCCATTTTGTTCACCATCATTACTCCTGCACAAAGTACAGTCTCTGGAGCTTTAGAAATGTTCAATAAACACCTGTTGCATAAATGGATGGATGGTTTATTTGTCATCAAATGGTACTTAATATTTCTTCCTTCCACTAAATGTACTTCAACTATGTCACCTGCAGCTCCTTGTTACACTTAGATATCTCTGCAGGTACACATTTATTTCCTTCTACTAGACTGTAGATTCTTAGTCATCTATGGCCATAAAGATTTAATACAGGCATCTGTCCTGTAGTGGTATCCAATAAATGGTTGAGAAAATGAAGTTTTTCTCCATGTAGTTTAGGAAGCCACCAGAATGCTATGATCACTTATCTGAGACAAGCCACCCAACAGTAAACCCTTGATGAATTGCAGGATACCACATCCTGTACTTACAACATTTTCTAAGTGAGTGAATAATTTTCTCTTGGTTTAGAATAGAAGCCATGTAATAAAAGCCATGACTATTGCATATCAATCCATGTGAGAATACGATGTTCCTTGAGAGAGACAGATAGACAGACAGACAGACAGACAGAGAGACTCCTTCAGCCAGTATCACAGAGCAGCAAGTAAAGTAAAAAGTGACCAAACACCCACAGTGGCCATTTGAACTCTGACATTTCTTGTCAATATGTTAACTTTCCCAGTAATTGCTGTCAGTTGGGTACTACATTTCCTAAATTAGGTGGAGAGTTTTTTACAAGTCCTGCCTCATATTTTATATGGACATCAAGCTCTTATGCTTAAATGTGAGAAATGCAAATGATAAAAAAATTGCAATTTGTGAATTAGAAAAATGAATAGTTCCAAAAGATTGGGACACCTCAAGGGACAAAGTGACATTCTCAATCAGGAATGAAGTTCTCCAATTTAAGAAGGGAAAACAATAGCTTTAAAGGTAAGTAATATATAACATAAAACTAAAGTTTGTGAAGAAAATCACTACTTTGAAAGGATAAAGCTATCCACTCAAACATCAAATATGCTAATTAAAACACTATCTTCTGAAAGAAAAATTGTTAAGTCATATACTTCACAAAATAGTCTACTTTCATTGAAATTCAATTTCATGTAACCAGGAGGCTCTTAAATTGTCATTCAGACACCTACACAAATGGTATTGATAGTGGAAATGAGACATTTTTATTGATCATATGATACAAATCTCTGGATTTCCTTACTCCAAGCTTTATTTATTAAGGGCTACACTCTCTCTCCCTTTTATGTCTGTTTTAAGGGACAGCTGGGGTCATCCACTTCCTTTAACTTCCCTACAAAACTACATTTATTTTGCACTGGAGAAATAGCTGTCTGCCCAATCGATCACTCATTCTTGATTACTTGTTTTCAGTCTTTCTGTTTTTACTTGTAGTAGTCATAAAAATAAGAAAAGTATCTAATTATAAACTCTTAGCCTAATTTTAAAATCTGCTTGTCAATTTTTTATAAACAATTTTAATTTTTTTATTTCCCAACTCACTTATCACCCACAGCTTCGCTGTAATGATGCTTAAGATTTGGTTTCACTATAAACACAAAAAGCATAATATCTAAGTATGTCTAACATTAAAACTAAACCCCATCCAATTTGCATTGGCTCCTAGAAAGCACAAAATGTTCCCATCAGCCTGAACAAAAGGCTCAAACTCAACCTCTGGGAGCATAAGAGCAGGATATCTCTTAGTCAGTACAAGTTGCTATTGCAAAATTCCATACTCTAGTTGGCTTTTAAACAAGTGAAAGTTTTTCTTACAGGATTGGATAGTGGAAGTCTGACATGAGGGTACCAGCACGTTTGGGGTCTGGTGAGGGCCCTCTACTGGGCTGTACATTGTCAACTCCTCTGTTGTACCCTCACATGGAAGAGAGCAGAAAGGGGGAGCCATCCCTCTGTGATCCTTATAAAGGCACTAATCCCACTCATAAGGGCTCTCTACCTTGCAGGAACCCCTCTAATCCTAATTACCGCCCTAAGTGCCCACTTCCAAATAACATCACTTGGGGGGATGTGGTTTCAACATATGAATTCACGGGGTGGGAGGGGACAAAACATTCAGTGCATGACATGGAGTAACTGCCATGTCAAGCATGGTGCTGAACGGGATCAGAATATAACGCCCCCAAATATGTCGCTTGACATGAGTATTATTTTGAACTGAAGGCAAATGAGAAACAGCAGATTCAGAAAGAACTTTCTGCTCTCTTCCTTTTTGCCTAAAAGGCAGAGCACAAATTTCCCTTTGTAAAGGTGTCATAAATTTCCATTTGTAAATGTCTTCCTTTCTCCAAGACAAGAAAAACAACACTTATCTGCATAAGTGTACTCAACAACACTTACATACCGTATATTTCCTGGTCATCTGCCGACAGTTTTACTGCCTGTAGGACCCCACCCCCACTTTTTCCTTTGTCTAGTCTCTTCTCCACAATTTATTGCCCATTGCTAAAATGGTATACATGCCCCTGAGGTCTAGCTGTCTCCTTGTGTTTTCACTGCTTTTTTGTGTGAGGCTCGGGTGAACATAAAAATATTAACATCTTTCCTTCTGTTAATCTGGCATTTGTCAGTTTAATTCACAGCTTCTCAAACACTGATACTAAGAGGGTAGGAAAAGGGGTTTTTAATACCAGGAACACTTTTGGCTGCAAGAAATAGAAAAGCTGTTAAAACAAAATTGGCCTCTGTAAAGATGTTTGTTATGTCGTACAAGAGTTCATAGCATGACAGGACAGGAATGGTTAGCTGGTTAATGTGTCATCCATTACACCATGAAGGACCCAGGTGGTTTCCATCTCTTCCACACTGCTGTCCTCTGAATGTAGGCACATGTCCTCAAGCTTGCCCTTTCAAGATAGCAAGATGGCAGTGGTAGCTTCAAACATTATATTTTCACACAACAATATCCAAAAGCCAGGATGAATAGAAAGCATATTCACTTAAATTCACTTCCTTATATCCTTAAGAATGGTTAAACTTCCTAGGAGCTGTCCAACTGATTTCCCTTCACATCTCACGTGCCAAAATTCTGTCACATGTCCATGCCAGAATGAATCACTTGGCAGGGGTACGGAATTACCATAATTGGCTCAGACTAATCAAGCTTCACCCCTGGAGTTGGAAAAGAAGCCAAATTCTCCTGATGCTCATCGTCCCTCAACAGACAGAGCATAAACGAAAGTAGCGAATGCTTGTGTGCAGGCCACCAACCCACACTGTCTGTCACGCTTGCTAATACAATCTCTTTGTTCTGCTCGGGCATTCCTTTCTCACCTACTTTCATTAATTACTTAAAATACTGACTTATTTGTTTTATTCTCCACAACCCCAATTTTGTAGCACCAGCTTCAAGAGTTCCCACCAGACCACTTTGTGGCATGTCTTATAAATAGGCTACATTCGTTTCACAAAAGAAGCACTTACAAGCACATTAAGAAATGCAATTGTCCATTAACCTTCCTAATCTTTGAAGATCAGGAACATAATTCACTCAAGATACCTGGGGGCAGGAAGTAGCCACAACATCACTCAGCAGATTCTATTACTTTAGTTCTTCAGAATCCAAGATCCTGATGTTGTAGTACCTGATAAGCTCCTCAAGAGCAACACTGTCGACTCCCACAGTGAAATGTTATGGGCAGTTAATAAAGACTTATTGGATAAATTAATAAATTAGTGTTATTCTTTTTGTGACCCTCTTCTACAGTCTGACAAGATGAAAATTTCCCTTTGGAAATTCATTAAACCTCCTATATCTATTTATGGTCTGATTTTCTTGACCCTGGAGATTCTAGATTCCTCCTGCAACAATGACCACTTGCATTAAACTATATTACATTAATAAAATCCATTAAACTACACCATCCTATTTCACAACACTGTACAGATTTGCATTATTGCTTGACATGTTATGTTTGGAGAGTATAATAATGATATTATTTCTCCTTACATTTGGGCTTTGAAGGAGTCCACTTCAGAGGATTATAATACATGCTGTGGTGTTATAAGGCCTTCCATGGGCTGGTCTTGGCCACACTCCAGGGTCATGTCATGACTTTGAACAGTTCCAGAAGCATTCTACCATTCAGTTTCAATTTCCTTAACATTCTCTACTTTACACCTTTTCGGTGCATTTTCTCGTACAGTTTCCTCTGCCTGAAATACCATTTCCTCCCTGGTCTACCCTTGGACCTTACCTTGAGATCGTCAGACATAGTTTGCCAGATACCCCCAGGCAAAATTAAGCACCCTTTTTCTAAGCTCCTTTAACTAGATTTTTCTTTTTTTTTTAATTTCAAAGAATTTTATTATTGTTTTAATAGACATTTTTTGAAGCAGTTTTTAAAAAATCACAGCAAAATTGAGAAAAAGAACAGAGATTTCCCATATAAACCGAGCCCTCACAAGCACACGGCTTCCCCCATCATCAACATCCCCCCTCAAAGTGGTGGTGTACATGCTATGAATTTGCACAAATGTATAATGACAAGTATCCACCATTATAGTATCATACAGAGTATTTTCGCTGTCTTAAAATCATCTTTGCTCTGCCTATTCATCCCTCCCCCCACCCAACAGCCAGTGATCTTTTCTAGAATGCCATATAGTTGGAGTCATATAGTATGCGGACTTTTCAGATTGACTTCTCTCACTTAGTAAAATGCCTTTAAGCTTCTTCCACATTTGTAATGGATTAATAGCTCATTCAGTCCTTTAGCTCTGTTTTATTATAACTTCACTTTGGTTCATTTCGGCTCTTTGACATGCTTGTTTCCTTTTTGGATGGTGAATTTCTTAAATATGGATTTTTTAATTTTTGTTTTTTAATTTTGCTCGCCTTTTATAGTGACTTGAACATAGAAAGTACTTATTAAATTTTTGCTAAGTTAAAATTTTGAATTGAACATTAACCTATACCAAGCAAAGAATATTTATAATATCACTACAGACCTAGTATCTTGTGTGAATTATAGTACCTTAATTTCAATCCTTTCTTAGTGCTTACTACGACTACAGCTAGTCTGCCCCACTGACAGAAATACCCTTGAGGGAAACATATTTCTCAGAGTTAAATCTCACTATTACAGGTCTGAATGGGAAGGGCCATACACTGAAGTCTTCTTTTTTGTATGTTTACTACCCAGTGAATTCAATGCTGCTATTTGGCTACCCAAAACACTAAATTTTTTCCATTTCTTTTTCTAGCTTTTTCTTTTTCTTTCTCTTTTTGACTTTTCTTTTTCTGTCAGGATATTGTAAAGCATCCAAATAAATGATGTGTGGGGTTTTTATAAAGTAAATAGCCAATATACATTATCTTTAGTTACTTTACACTTTAATTCAAATGGAATAGTAATGGCAAATAATATTATCTCTTAAAAATTCCAAAAAGTAAATATTTTGTCTACTGTTTTTGCATAAAAATTTAGAAACAGCTTCATACTTTGTAACTGTTTCTCCTTTCACAACTAGCATTCTGGGCCACTGTAACTGTCTTACTCACTAAGGAGTTTTAATTCATCTCCTAGAGTGTAAATACTTCAGGAACGGTAACTTCTCCTTCTTTACTGATATACTTCAAGATCCTAGAAGAGTGTCTGGTTCATGGAATAGGCACTCAATCACTTTTTGTTGGGGGGAATGAATTTACCCATAGCTCCTGTGTCCACACATCTAGTTCAAAGACCTTTGTATTTTTTCTCACATCTTCTTTCCTTCTTGTTTCTTTTTTTCCTTTCCCCTATTAAATCTTGCATGTATTTATACATACAAAAAAAGAAAATCTAACACTGAATTCATCTCTTTTCACTTCCCAATCTATTTTATACACCAAAGTCATTTCAACTTTCAAAACCCTGCAAGTCCCCATTCTACCAATAATGTCTTAATTGGAATTCAAAGCCTTTTATAATTTGGCCCAACTTAATTCAGCTCTAATTCAACCTGGCTGCCTATGCATCATTTCTGAACAAATTTACTTTATACTTTCCTGCCTTCTGTCATCCACTCACCCTTGACTTCTCAGAGAATGTCCTCTCTTTTCTCTGTATTTGCTTCCGCAAACAAGCACCCTACAAATTTTAGGCTCAGGTTATCTCACTTCCTCCAAGAGATCTTCCCCGATTATTCCAAATAATGCCTCAATCACAAGAGCAATTATGGTTTTAAAGTATGAGGAGAGACTAATGGAATGTACAAATTCTTTATACAGAGAGCTATGTATATTCACATCTGCCCACAATTCTCCAAAGAGGTCAAAAATACTTTTAGTCACCTGTGCCACTCACAGACTAGCTTCTATCTTCATGGTTTCAATGCTTTTTAAATCTTTTCAACTAAATTATCAGTCCCTGCAGGGTATAAAGCTTGTCATGAACATATATATCCCTATATATGTACCACAATGTATTGATTAGAGCTTAAAACTTTTAAAAACTTAAAAATTTGTAGTTTATTGAAGTCCCTCTTATAAACAATTTTCAGTAAGATGAATATGCCTATATATTTTAATCATACTACCTACTGTACAATTAATTACTAATACATGTGTTCCAAACATCTTTTACATCTCAAATCATATGTAATACCATTTGAATTTGAGAAATTCAAGTGACTTAAATATAATTTTTGACAATATTTGATTATATAGGAAAGAATAAATAAAGCTCTTCTCTGGAGCACAGTGTGCCTCAGTGGCCCCATGCCTTCACTGTGCCTTACTCTTTCCTCTCCAAAGCCAATCATCATGTGTCGTGCCTGTGTCTGCAATCTAGAAACAAACAGATGCATTTCTTTAAGTCAAAATTGTAGTAAAATGCATAAGTGCCAAAATAAAAATGTGATGGGGGCCAGAGAAGGAAATCACAAAGAGATAAATGATCTCTAAAAAGGAGAAAAATAATTCCATGTCTTTAATTTTCATAGTAACATGTAATGAAAACACATTTTTAAATCCCTGAGTGGATTTATTTGATTTCATGAAATACTCCTCTCTCAAAAAAACTAAAATCCCTTCTCTCTTATCTTATCTCTGCTATTAAAACAGAAAATATTGTAGCTTTTTAATGTACAACATTCAATTTGTAGAGAATTCTTAAAATCAAAGATAAAGCCAATTTCAAAAGAATAGGTAACCATATTAGGATTCTTCTGCAAGAATGTACTCGTTTCACTCAGATTCTCCAGAGGAAATAAACACAGTTAGAATATACAAAAAACCATTCATCATTTTGTTAAAAGTATAAATAATCCACTAGGGGGAAATGTGGTAAGAAAAACCCAAGAGCAATATGGAATACAAAATTAGCTTGGACAAATCATTACCAAATGTACTACAAAATGTAATCTTTGTTCCCCCACAGACTGCACAAAGTAACGTAGAGAGAAATTCACATGTTTGGCATCTGATAGAAATTTCTCCTAGAATAATAGAAAATAGGAATCAATCTTTCTATAGGACAATTAACCATTTCTTAATCAGTATTATCCTCCAGCTTCTACAAAATATCTTCACATTTTTAGGACTCTTCAAATAGGTACTTTATGGACTGAAATGTGGAATAAGACTTTAAATCTCATAAGGTCTCAGGCCAGACTTTTTGAGATACCCCCTCTACACACACAAACTCTATAAATCACAAGAACCAGCTATTCATTAAAGAGCCAGATATGTGTAACAGCCTCTGAACCAGCTCTAAAATCCTTTTAGCTCTTGGGTTTGACTTGTTCGTTCAGTCTGTGGATTCGTGTGGACTGGTGGCATGGTATTTTCCTCAGAAGTCTCAAGGTTCCTAAAATTATTAGGTCTCCCAGAAAGAGAAGTTTGGTTCAAATTTTGCTAACTCGAGAATGGATTTGGGGTCTGAACAGCTTTTGTCTCTTCAAATAACAATGTAGAATCTTAGATTCCTTTAATACTTATATGACTGATCTTATAAGCCATCTGGGCTAACTTGACATGTCTGAGCAGGAACTGAATTGGCCTTGTAAAACTAGAGGAAATAAATGGTAGATTCATGCCTTTTGTCCCATACCACAAGCCACACGTGTAGTCCAAACTCTCATTTCCTCACACTGACACTTTTTTTTTTCTGTAATGGTAGTATTTGCCATTTCTGTTATGAGCTATTCATGCATGCAGGCTTTATCTGATTCATAAAATGTATTTAACAACTGTTGGCCAGGTATTACTCTAAGCCTTTTGCAAGTATTATTTCAATTCATCCTCAGTACAATTCTCCGACGTGCGTAGTGTTATTTTCTTTTTATTTTTTAAATTTAATTGTATTTTTAATGACTATTTATCCTCCTTATATCTATCTCCCCCCACCTCCAGTGTGGTGATTACATGGCCCATTGCTAAAAGGCCATGTAATCACCACACTGTTGTCCATGTCCATGAGTCCTTTTTCCTTTTTGCTTAATCCCTCCAGTCCCTAACCCCCACCCCCAAGCTATCAGCCTGCTTTCTATCTATGAGTCTGTCTATATATTGCTTGTTAGTTCAGTGTGTTCATTAGATTACACATATGAGTGAGATCATATGGTATTTGTCTTTTTCTGGCTGTCTTACTTCACTTACCATAACATTCTCCAGATCCATCCATGCTGTCACAAAGGGTAAAATTTTTCTTCTTTTTTTATGGCTGAATATTAGGGCACAAAGAGATTAAACAATTTTACCCCAAGTCACATAGTTCATAAGTAGGGAAGGTGAAATTTGAATTCAGGCTGACTCCAAAGTACATGACCTTAATCACCATGTTCTCTGAAATTATCCTCCTTAGATATCATTTGATTCTATAATTTCCATACCCCACCTTAGGAAAAGAACAAGAAAAAAATCTATCAATTTAAATAAATCTTTTTGACACAGGTCCACCCTTTTTAGCCAACTCCACAATGGTCCACCTATGAAGATGACTGGATTTGGTTTCTTTAATAATGAATTCTTTTTTTTTTTTTTGATGGCCCAAGCCACTACTTGTGCCCCCCTCCTCCTGACTACCCATGCACTCCTTCTGTAAGGTTTTGCTAAAAGGCCACGTAAGATTGGAACTTGTTATGTCTTTACCTAAGTCATTGTGTCATAGAACCTGCCTCTCTGCTAGCTGGAACATGACCTCTTGCCTGCTACACCTACGGTGCGTGCAAGACCCCTTCTGCCTAACTGCACTGTTGAACTTGGTCTTAAATAACCAATTTTGTCCTGATATTGTCACTGTCCACTCATGATATCATCCCTCCAATAGTGTAGCTTTCACCTTCTTCAAACATTGCTTAAGACTAATTGTAACAATATTTTTAATCTAAGAAATCTTTTCATTTGTTTATACAGTGAAATATTTGGCATTACATTAACATATTTTATACTCACTCAATAAGCTCTCATTAAATACTTGTAAAAGGAAAAAAGTAAGGAGGAATTAATGGAGGTAAGGGAGGCAGAGGGAAAGAGATGGAGAACCACATAGAAGGAGATGCTCATTTAAGGAATTGTTTACAAGAATAAACTTAAAGCAAATTTCTACTGTTCTTACATTTTTTATCTAAACTTTGACCTTCAAAAGGCAATTGTAATAATTAAGTCTTTAATTATACTTGTGGACTAACAGAAAAAATATATATACATATACATACTAGAATAATACATATGCCACCCCTCATACCCATAAAAAAAAAACTTTCATCTAATAACCTTGAATTTCATTTTTAAAGCCCAATCTTTTAAGTAATGATTTATTTTTTTTACCGTATCTAAAAATGTTACTCCAGGGAGAAAATGAGATCCAAAAGATAAATGTTAGCAATTAAACTAGAATCTTCTATCTTATACTAGATGGTGCATTTATAAAGCCACATAGAAAAATATGAATCATCTTTATGACAATTGTTACAAGAATCATTAGTACTGGTCTTGCATTAAGTAAGGAAATAAATTGCTTTGCTCAAAATTTAATCCATCTATTCTTTTTCATGTTTGCTAAAGTGAACAACATTTTATATGCTAGAAGGGTAGCTAAGGACCTAAACTCCTTGCAGCAAACAATTAATATGCTTTACTGTTACCAAATGTCTACATATTGACAGTATAATTAAACTGGATATAGTATAGAGCTTGTTTCATTGTTTTGATTGACCTGACCTGTCAAATCAAGTCAAAACCATCAAACAACACTTGACATTGACAAACAATCCCAGGCATGTGAATCCTTTTTTTAACCTATTACAGTAGGAATTTTGAACGGTGCAAATAATAGAGTAAAAAATAAAGACATCATGTATATCAATAACAATAGTTACCTTCATGCAAGAATTCCTACATTCCAAGGCCCATGACATCTTATCTTTTCAACTTTCAGTTATACAAGAATTAAATTATCTTTTGGTGTGTTCCATATTTACACACTTTCTTTTCCTTTTCTCTCCAGCCAGCCATCTTTTGGATATTATCTAATAAATTACATTATGTCTACTTTTGAACAAGACTCCATTAAAGGAGATCAAACACAAACCAGTTGCTTGTACACTTGAGTATTTGCAAAATAGTGATAAAGAAAATGTATTTATTTTAAAAAAACAATTTTGGGGGTTATAATAGAGTTAATTCATCAACCTGTTGAATTCATCAGCCTCTTAATCAACAGAGGTAATACTAACTTGGACATTTGAAATGTTCATAAAACTTGAAGAAACTATCAAGATGCTCAAAATGATCATAGGATAATAATTTTTAAATTAACTGTGCACAGTATTCTTTAATCTTTATATATTTTATTATAATCTGGCAGTAAAACCAATGTTAGTATGTAACATATGAGAAAAATAGCAAATTTCTTATATTTCTAACTAGAAAAAAACATGGTTTTTTTGTTCTGCTGAAAAAAAGTCTCAAATCACTACCTTTGCTGTATAACTGGCTCTGCTGGTAGTCTGTTTATGTTTTGTACAGCCTTCACACCATCACTTTATAATCTCTTTATAAAAATCATTTAATTCACATCAATTTTCTTTAAAATGGCTAGCTGTCCATGCCTACAGAATAATTCTTTATCATGACAATAAAATACCCTTAATAATTTGACTTTAGAAGATTTCTAAGCCCCTTATCCTACATCTCCACCATCCTGGTCCATTACCCAACCACTCAACTCTACGGGTTTCAACTTCTCAACCTCCTCTTATTTCACTATACTCTTTGATTTTCCCAGTTGGAATCCTCCTCACTTCCCAGTAAACTCTTATGCATCCTTTAAGGCCCAATATAAATATTACTTTCTCTGTGAAATCATTTCCTACTATTCAAGGAAGAGTAAGTTGCTTCTCCTTTTGTTTCCCAAACCAATATTAATTCATCATTATTACACCATGCATCAAATTGGGACATGAATATTTATTTACATGTGGGATACTGTGGGATATCAATAACAATGTGGTATCTGAACTCACTTTAAGATACATCACAGTGTTTTTACATGAGATGATGTAGATAAGTAAGTACCCCACCCATTATGTGTTTTCTTAAATGAATCAGTGATAAAAACTTTCACTTCTTTCTATATGAGGAGATAACCTAATATAAAATACTTTACTTTTAAATGAAATTTTAAAAAAAATGCACAAGTACTTAAATGAGTCACAGTATTTGTGTATTCAAAGTTAATGTCTATGAAGTACACAATCCATATCTCATATATTGACAATAAGGCCACAGAAATTATACATATAACTTGTCATCCCTAAAGGCTTCAAAATACTTTGGTTTTTTAAGGGCTAATAATACATTTTTCACTGGCAATCTCAACTTTTTTAAAAATTATTTTTGTTCAGAGTTTACATTTTTAATTTTGTATTCAGTCTTTTTTGGGACCTATAATTACAAATTAAAGACAGGATAAACTATAAAACTAATAAAATGTGTTCTTCTTTGGAGGAATACCAGTTACTTCAAGGAGAAACCCCCACATGTGGCACATTTATTTATTTTTTTAATTTTTATTTTAATTGTTGTTCAAGTACATTTTCTGCCTTTTACCTCCATCCCAGCCCACCCCCCAGCCCTCCCCACCTCCCTCCCATTTCCACCCTCCTTGTTGTTGTCCATGTGTCCCTTATACTTGTTCCTGCAAACCCTTCCCCTTTTCCCCTGAAATTCCCTCCTTTCTCCCCTCCCTCATTTAAATGTGTAATAAAAGCAGTATAAAAAAGAGATGACAAAATATGTTAATCAACCCCCATATTCCCTTCTACTAGTGATGAATAAATCACTAGACATAAAATAAGCCCAAAATAAGAAAATACACAGTAAGCCATGTCCCTGAAAATAGGTGGACTGAGACACTCAATGTAGAAATTATTACTGATTTAACTAGTCAATATCTTTAGTTTCACAGATCCATATTGTAATATAATCTTTATGCAAGTTTTTAAAATTTGCCTTTCCTGAACAGTTTGGAAATTTCCTGCTATAGACAATAGGGTGAGAGCAGAGGTAGACCTAAGTTGCATGTGCAGGATACAGTTAACATTTTCCCATAGATTGCATTTGGATTGGAGGCACGTAATCAAAGCACACATCACTTGAAATCAATATCAGAAAGCTGATTCTGTGTTTGCAATACCTTTACATTGACTGGAAGGCTAGGGAGACTGGGTCATCGTCTTGAGACCCTGGGCAGAGCAGATGGGTCATCATCTAAGCACAGAGGATAGACCAGCAGAGTTCACATGTCTTTCAGCCCATGGCATTTAGTGGCCTTGTTAAGTAGGTGAATTTTCTGTGTTATTCACAATAAAATGTCCTCACAAACAGCATGGGATGAGGGGATAAAATACATGCACCCTTATGCATGGATACTCTCCGTACAATATTTGATATGTGTAACTTGAAATCACTTTAAAAAAACCTATATTTAATAATTCCAGATGGCTGCTTCATTTTATCATGAAATATATTTCCAAATCTTCTAACGTTTTACCACTGATAAACTATATTGGCAACGATATATGTGATTGATTAAAATTGATGTTTATAGCAGGTGGCCCAAATTACACAAATCTGCTTTGCTGTGAAGCTGTATTAAAAACACCACTCATAAAACTAATCTGTCATTTTAAGGAAACAGTTTAAGCCAATCCAGTAGCTGTTGCTTTTTAAAAAAATTTGACCATGCCCTACCAATATGCTAATACCCATCTGGAATTTAATAATCCATTATAATAATCCAAAGATGCCAAATGAAATGACCAGAGTCTTTTATTTGTTACCCCAAAATAACAAGCTGAAACATTGCTAAAGCTTAATTTTTCTCACCTATTTTAAGGGTTATATTATGTTGGAAACATAAGCAAAATGTCATGCTGGCCACAGAAACTTCTAAATCCTCTTATACTAGGATCTGTTATGTACTTGGGTAAGACTGGTAAATGTTTCCCCATATACCCGGCCCAATCTAGTTGCTACAACCCGACACTATTTACAAAGTTTGCATCTAGGGGATAACCAAATTATACAGACTATAATGATCAGAAAATAACTGACTTACATTATTCATCTTACGTTTGTTAACAATGCTGATGAGAACAGTGTAGTCATAGGACTGGACACCAAGATATGTCATCTACAACTGGCTGGTAACATGCGACACTGGCTGTGCCAGGAGCACAGACATTTTGTTAGAACTCATTCTCAAAGAAAATCGTGATAAAACAAATGAACATAACCTAAATGAGTTTATATTTTAAAAAGTCATAGATCTGACTTCAAGAAAATACTTATAAAACTTGGATTCCTATCAGAAACACTAACAAACCAATATATTTTTTAAATTTTTAAAATTTTGTCTGATAGGATGTTTAAAACATAGTTAATAAGTGTACATCCATGTGTATAGCATTTATATGTACAGCTATATATATTATTTTGGTGTTTACATGTATATATATTTGTATAAACATATATATGGCATTTTGGTTTTATCACTAGCAGCAGTTGACATTGTCACAACTCTTGCTTGTATAATTTTAAGCCTTTTAATATCACAGAAAAAAAGTGTTATTAGGCCCGGGAAAGATGGATTGGTTATGGTTGATAGGATACTGGCCATCAAATTTATATCCAACTACAAGATATTTTGAAGTTTTTTTATCATTTAATTCACTAACTTATTCCACCGCATGTGGGTAACTTCACATGCATTTAAATATATAGATTGTCTGGTAGAATTTTCTCTTTAAAGCTAAATGTTGTTTCAGTTGTCCGTCTAAGAACTTGCAGTTTTGCCCTATCAGGGGAACTTCAGCATTTCTAGTCACGAAGAGAGAAACACCTTGTACTCACGGTATCTCCTTTATGTCTACAGCACGAAGACTCAGATCTTTCTGCAGGTATTCAAGCCTCTCTTTCATTCATTCATTCGGCTTTATTGAGTGCAATTGTGTCTGTTACTATGCAAGACTATTGTATGCCCAATTTTATGATTCTTACTTTATTTTACTCTTGGTTCTCTTAGACACACACACGCACAAAGAATATTCAGTTGTTCTGACCTGTCTACTCTCCCCTCAAATGCACTCTGCTTCTTCCCATTATTGTTGTTTTTCACACACTATTTCAGTCAAGGGTGGCAGCCCAAGCACAGACTCAGAATCCTTATCTTCAAGAAGACTGCAGGCCTCTAAGGGTAGAGACTTTCTTTGTTAAACTCTTAAAATCACCCTCTCAACAACTCTTATTATTTCTCAATAATTACTCTTTGCAAGAAGAAATATGTATAATATATAAGAAGCTAGTGTAACAATATGTTGCATTTGTGTCTTTAAATGAGTTCTACATAATCAACCAGAGCACTACTACAGAAAAATATTTTGAGGGTTTTATATCCCTTTTAAATACAATTTAAAAATGACTGCTCTGAAAATTGCTAAATTCATAGATCTTCACTGTCAGTGTTACTGAGATTATTGCTCAGTGGAGCAAATACAATTTCATTTAAGGCACATTCTTTTAATTCTGAATTTGCTTAATGCTATGAGTAATTAGCATCTCTGGTTTTAAACTAAATCATTTTTCTATGCTTCTAAAAGTCAAATCTCCCTGCTACCCCAGCATGTGAAGAAACATCTATTGGTTTGGGGAGAGTACACCTACATTTTTACTAGTTTCTCTCAAACATTTAACATTGTCTTTGGCAAATGACTGGCAAATTAGTTTACCTGACGTAGAATATCACAGTCTGAAACCAAGAACAATCAGTACTATATTGAAATGACCATTATTCTTCCAATGCAAGTCACCATTTCATTTCCCTTAACCCAAACACACAGGGCACACACTGGCCAGCACTGCTGGACTATTTCTTAAATTGCTTGCTTATGTCCAATTGTGGTACCTAGGAAGGAAGGGACTGAAGAATGCAAAAGAGATTTCTACTCCTTAAAATCAAAACCGAGATTAAGCAGGGTTTAAGAATGAATCAAGAGCCATGAACTGAAACCCTTCCAATGACATTTTTCCCCTTTTACTTTTATTTAGAGTAAACTGTGGCGATTTTGGAGTGGGGGCAAGAGCGAGGAGGAAAACACAGGCTGCCTCTACTACAGCCCTTTCTCCAGAGACTGTTACAGGAGCTTTTTTGAGCTAGACACCCCCACGGTAACCTCATTCAATGTTTTATTACTCTTCATGCCAAAGCCTCTTCCATCAAGATTTAAAACTTACTCTAAAAAGTACTTCACAGGAAATGTGGAATTGGTATGGGTGGGTTCTTGTGTGGATTGATGGAAAATAGGTACTGTTGTGAAAATATATTCATACAATTTCAGGTTCAAACCCATCAGTGAAACTTCCTTCATATTTCAGTGAGATAGTCTACCTTTCCAAATCTGTCAATAACTAATCTACAGTATTGGAAGTCAGGATGGCAGTTACCTTTGGTGGAGAAGGGGCCAGACAGTGGCTGAGCGGAAGATTTGGGGATGCTGGTTATGTTGTGACTCTTGATTTGCGCGTCTGTTATGCTGGCATGTTCATTTTGTGAGAATTCATCAAGTTTCTCACTTAAAATCTGTGCTATTTTCAAATTATGTAATATATATATTTAAGTTTTCCAAAAATAATGAAATGAAATCTGCTGCCAAGTTAGAAACCCAACACTTCCCTCCTGTCAAATGCCTTAGAGCCTTCTCAACTTGACATTCTCTGCCAGTATAGAAATGGACTTTCTATGTCCTGAGAAGAAAAAAAGTAATATATCAACTTGAAAATTAATAAAGAAAATAAGACTTTTTTCTATCCTAGTATTACAAATGATATATGACATCTAATATAATTAATACCTAGTGTTATGAATCTTTAAACCACCAGAATAGCATTATAAAATTCCAGTATCTCATAATAACACTCTCCTCTAGGGCAAGAACTGAATTGCAGATAACATAGGCCACTTCTGCGTTGTGTCTTTCTCTTATCCAACTCTTTCAAGGTTAGCAAGAACAAGCGATTACCGTTCTCGATCCTCTGCAACACGAGCCTTGCTGGGTAGGATGCAGAAAGTCTCAGAGCAACAATTTCAGCAGGAGGATTCTAGTGGGGCATCCTAGAGAGTAGCAGTGTCATTTCATTCATTTCTTCTTGTAGCCTCCTGGCCACTACCAAGGGGCTGGTAGTGATCTCTGTTTAAAAATATTAGCTTTTCATTGCTATTTGCTACAAACAAAATTCTAGATGAAGGCAAATCTATTTTGGTCCCCAACAAAGGAAGGACATACTTATTCTTATGCTATCAGCATAAGAGATGAAGCCCATGGCAGCCATGTCTGCAGTGTACCTGGCTGGTGGGCCACTCATGCCTGCCTTCGCCATCCTTGCTTCAGAATGGAAAAGGATTTTATGTTGAATTCTAAGCATTTGAAATACAGAAGTTCCCAAGCCCCTCTACGGGTGTAGACGCAGAATACATTTTACTACTAGGACTGTTCTAGTTACGAGTTGCTGAAAAATGCAAGTCATGATATCTTATGAAGAATAAGGTGGAGGGCATAGGATAATCTATATACACAGGAAACTGAACATTTTGAAGGCACTAGATCCAGCAGCTCAAATTTCATCAATAAAGATACAATCTGTCTTCTCCCAAGTCTGCTCTTCTCTGTGTGGGCTTTATTCAGTCAAGCTTATCACAGGGAGTAGCTTGATGGCTGAGACACGTCGGACCTATGTCTTCTACTTTCAGCAATCATGGTAGAAAGAGCTCCTCCTTTGCAATAGTTTGACCCTAAGAGTGCTCTGAAAAGTGTGGCTCCCCCTTTTCCCCCATCAACCATGTTCTATAAGCAAAGGAATTGAATAAGCCCATTGCCTAGGCATGGATCCCTGCCACATCCGGATTCAGGTCAGTGTTCATCTGTTTTAAAATACAAGCCCTAAATGTGAGAGCAGGATAGTTTTCAAAATGAGGAAATGGGGGATGGTTCTGTCAGAGAGGCTTTTGGAGACAAAGATAGCAGATATCTAGTAGCAAATATATTCAGATCTAAAATATAATGTTAACTTCCTAAGGAGAGTAGGAAAAAAACAGATATATGAATTTACAAATTAAGGCAATCACAGCTGCATTCAAAGTCTTGTACCAGTCTGAATCGATGTTCCCAGGTAAAGGAGTCCAGAATGTTCTCTGACCAAGACTCCAGATTGCCTCCAAGAAAACTCCTCTGAAGACAAACAAAGTCCCAATTTTCCTCTTGCTTCAGCAACTATCCACTCACGCCTTTCACACTCAGCCCAAATCTCTTGTTCAATTTTAACTCTTCTACCATTTTAAATATTCTTCCTCATTATTTTTTTAAACCTTGCCTAAAGCCAAAGAGAAAAAGCTAAGTAGAATACAAATGAAAAACTTAATCTATGTATATAAATTGACACTTTAATCCACAAATGCAGTATATATTGCCAATTAATTAGATCTTCTCTGATTTCAAATGTTTGTTTTTGTAAATGCCTCACATATTATAAGCTTTATACTGAAGTATTCCTTTAAAAAATTTTAGTGTTATTATAAATGATGTATTTTTTTCCTTTAAATTGCTATTGTTCATATATAGTACACAAGAATAAGATTTTCTTCTGTACCTTGTTTACTGCTGCTTTTCTAAGATTCATTTATTAGTTTTTTTTGTTGATTTTTGAGGGATTTTCTTTAGAGATAATACTATCATCTATTAATAAAGTCGGTTTTATTTCTTCCTTCGCACTTTGCATGCTTTTTATCTCTTTTTTTGTCTTAGTGAGGTAGCTAGGAAACCAATGCAGTGGTGAATAGGAGAAGTGAAAGGGGACATCCTTACTTTGCTACTGCTTTTGGGGGAAAAAAAACTCATTGTGCAATCATTGAACATGACATTAGCTAAGTTTTTTGTAGATGGTCTCTATTATTTTGCCTGTATATTTTACATTCTTCCAATCCTCATTCTTTTGTGTGTGTGTGTACCTGTATTAAAATGGTATCTCCCAGGAAACATAATAACAACCTATTTTTCAGTAACTTATAATATTTGCCTACTCCCATCCTCCAAACAAACAAAAAAAAAAAGGTACTTGTTCATATAATAGGCTTTAATTTTTTCTTAAAATATTGATTTCTTACTAAATTAAAACTAAGCATGTTTCATACCATTTTATTTCAATTCTTCGTAGTCCAAATGATGGACTCTCCTGTTAGTTGGTCATTCTAATTATTAAGTTATGTATACAGAAGTAGCTAGTATTGATGTTTACCATGATTCAACCCACTATTGTCCCATAATCAATGGAGAGTTTTTGAATGTCCAGAAATAATAGCTGCTACCTTTCTGAAAAGGTCAGGAACAGCTTTTGACTTGGCTGTTCTTAGATTAAATTAAGAAAGGTAATTTAGATATCATTTCAAAAAATAAATAAACTGAGGGGTTTAAAGGGCTAGAGTGGTGGGATAATAACATGGACTGTTGGCATATGTGCTAACACTGTATCAAGAAGACTCTTGGCAAAAGCATAACCTTTGAAAAATCTACCTAAAAATAGCCTACCAATTAGTTGCTTTCCACAGAGCTTTAAAGGAAAAGATTGTGGCCTCTCCTTCACAAAAGATTTTTAAGAACCAAAAGAGTGATGTTTTTTAGGTTAGCCTGAATGCTTCTGGGCCTGGAGTCAGGAAAATAGACTCTCCATAAGCATTCCCAGGCTATGCTTCAGGGACAGTCAAACTACTCAGTGATGGGATAATCTACAAACCAATCATTCTATGAGACTCTCAGGAACAGGCTAAGCAAAAAACATAAAGACAAATTACAGGGTAAAGTCCTGGACTGCTATAAGCTCGAGTCTTTCATCCAATTTTACCTGTTGTTCTTGCTGTTTTACAAGTTGTTATATGGTAGACTGTCTTTGGGGAAAAAATAACATTCAGCATCAACTATTGTTAAAATAAAGGGCTCCATAAAATCTGTGTGATGGTATCCTTATTTCTTTAGGGATCTAAACATTCTAAGCTTTTAGGCTTTTCTATGATTTTGCAACATTCACTTTTTTCCCTTTAAGCCTTTGTTTCATGAAAATCTAAGCTTCTTTTATTTCCATCCAAGGTTATATTTTATATTTGTCTTTCTGCCAAACTGCTATTGATTTCCACATTTCCAATTTTACTGATCAATATTATAATTTTTAGCCTTATTCTTGACTGATTTTCTATTTCTCAGATTGTTGTTCAATTTTGGTTTTACTTTTCTTAGGGAACAAACCTAGATTAAATTTTTTTTCTCCTTTCATTCAAAAACACTTAACAAAATTTTCAGCCCAGAAATTCTGATCAGAAGATTTAAATTATTTAATTTTTATTATTAGCCAAAATTTAATCTCCTATTTCATCTATCGGGGTCACTTTGTAAATTTTGTTCAAATTGCATTGCCACTAAAATTTAAAATATGAAAGCCACTATATTTATTCATCATTGTTCTCATAAGACCCTATTACTTTCTCTGTTATCTTTTACCAGCACTATTGCAATCATTGTTCACTTGATTTCTCAAGTGTTCTGTAAACACTTTGAAGGTAGACACAATGTCCAACTTGTTCACTCTGGAATATTAAGCTTCTATTATCATTCTACTACTAGGTCAATAGTACTAGTAGTACATGCTTAATTAATATAGTATGCATTAAAGGAATTAATAAGATTGAATAAATTAGCAAATAATTTTAATGCTTGACATACAATGGAATCTCCAATCATTTCCTTAACAATGAGTATAGAATGGTGTTTTCTATACATAGAACCCATATTTAGTTCTTAGTGTATAGCATAAATATTGTGAGTGATAACATATGAATAGTAGTGAGGTTTCCCATCAAGTTTTTGGAAATAAGAAAAAACTGCCACCTGAGAATAACTAAGGGGCAACACATAACTGCTTCAAGTAAAGTGATAGATTAACTAAAAAGAGAATTATTTTAAAAATGACCAGTTTTGACAGTCACTTTATTGAAGGTTTTACTGCACTTAAAAAAAATGGTCCACAAGAAGAGAAGATTGTTAAGACTGTGATCCTAGGAAAAGAAGTGTCTCAGAGAAAATTACTGGGAGTAATGGCCCAGAGACGTGACCTTTTTAATCCTAGTAACAGGTATTTCCTGAAGATTAGTGTTTCAGTCTCTTCTCATCAGATGCCATCGAACATCATATAACATAACTCACTCTCCTGTTCAGTCAAGCAGGTTCTGAGTATCTGGTCACATAATAGGATACGGTGTTCACAGAGCCCAAGAAGAGCACAAGGCTCAAGGTACAGTTTTTAAAAACTAAATGAGTCATTTGAGAAGCAACATGCAAGGAAAATTTGAAAGGAATGTCCAGTCAGACATGGGCCTAAACCATTAATACATAGAGATTCAGCAAAAATGGGGAAATAGGGAGAGGCATAGAATGGAAAGAGCAGAGGCAAATGAGAGAAAACAGATTCAAAGAGGAATTCAGGTCGAGAGTTTAAGGCAGAGTTTTTGGAGAGACATCCTTCACTGAAGAATGTAGCCACTTTCCAAATGATGTCCGAAGCTTACTGGTTCAATAGCCTGCCAAACATCCTCCTCCAAGCTCAAGTCTGCGTCACCTTCTTACCATAAAAATATGGAACCTAATTTTGGAAGCTTGTAATGAAAGTTATATTGTTAGCAGACCAAACATTTTTTAATATTGATTCTGCAATCAACTTTCTTAACATTCTCTTTTAATCATCTCTGATTCTTTTCCCTTCTTCACCTTAAAATTATCAGTGATTGGCCTGAAATGCAGAAAAAGTTGACTGAAGCAAATATAAATGCATCTTGAGGGACTGATGGCTACATGTCTTACTCTGTTCCTACTCCTGAACTAGCTTCTTTTCCCATTACATTTTTTGCTAAGTGCGGTATGATTGCTCAAAGGAGGCACTAAAAAATGTCTCTACTCTCACCTTGAATTTCTAACACAAAGGGTTGACATTAGGAGTGTAGGAAAAGAGCCAGGTTTATCTCACTAAAAATGGAATACGCTGGAAAAAGGAATAAATTCAACTGTTATAACTACGTGTTTTCCCACTCTGGAACTGATGATGTGGGTATAACCCAATATGAAGTGCAATCAGGATCAGGAGGATTTTTTGCCAGTGTAGGAGATATTTCTTAAACTTTTGTTATGTGATACAGCCTTGAAGGTTGATAAATGAGATAAACTGCAAGTGGGAATTTTCCTCTTTGGTTTTTCTCACCTTGGAATATAGAAGCTAAAAATACACTAAATTGCAGTGTTCAAAGAGTATGTTTTGGTTCTAAATTAGGAAGATTCAAACATAACTTTGGTAAATAGAACTCAACAGAATGTCTTGATTTCTTCATCTTTTTTCCCAAAGACAGATAAAGTAGATTTAAAAAATAGCTAGAACAATGTCACTGTACATATTCCTTTGACTAAATTATGAGGAAATAAGCCAATAAGAATTATGTCATCCAGGCGCATGTACATAAAACTCATCCTAACCCCTCATAAAAAAAGTAACAGTATTGCAAAAGGAATATCAGTTATCAGGAAATGTTGCATTGAGAAGTCATATTAAAGAAAATTCCTTTTAAAAGATCTGAAGCCTAATCACAAAAGTGGATACCTCACGTGGTGATGCATCCAGCCTCTCTTCCCGGACATTTGAAAGCCTAGTCTTCTTCCTCCCCAGTCAGGAAATATGGTGACTTCAATGACTGAACTATGGGCCAGAAGAGGCCTTTAACACTATACCTACATAAAGAAATTTATTAAGAGGTGATATTTGCTCCAACCAAGAGGATATTCCTAGGAAAGGGTGAGATTGAGAAAGTAGGCATTCAATAGATACTCTTTTTTTTTTAATGATTATGTAAGAAATGCTTGATTTTTTTGAAGCATGCAGTTGGGATAGGGAAAATTTAATTTTTTACAAGTTAATTAATGGTTCAAGAAGTTATTCTGCAAGTAAAAGTCATTCTGTCAATTATATTTCAGTAACCTACTGAGCCCAACTCAGCTCCAACTCAACCAGTCCAAAGAAGAAAAACATCAAAGGTTATTTCCTGCACTTGAAACATTTATAAGAACTTTTTGATGGGAATAAAAGAAACAAGATCAATACAAAATATACAGTAGCTAAGCTTCTTAATTTACAATTTTGAGCTCTTCAAAATCATATGACCTCACATATAAGTGGAACCTAATCAACAAAACAAGCAAACAAAATATAACCAGAGACATTGAAATAAAAAACATACTGACAGTAACCAGAGGGTAAGTGGGAGGGGATAATGGGGGGGAAGGGGAAGGATCATCAAGGAACATGTATAAAGGACCCATGGACAAAGCCAAAATGGGGGTAGGACTGAGGGTGGGAGATGGGGATGGGTGAGAAGGGGGAAGTGGTGGTGGGAAAATGGAAACAACTGTACTTGAACAACAATTAATAAAATAAAAATATATGGTTAAAAGATAATGAAAGAGTGTTTCAAGTAATCAACTAATAAAAGGTAACTAGAACATTTTTATTTGTACAAATATTAGATAGAAGACATAAAGCTAAGACATAACAGACAGCTTGTCTTTCCTCCATGATATGACTTTATTTATTCCCTGCTCTCAAAAGAAAGAAGCTTCAGAGGAGGATCATGTTCATGGATACATATATTGTCTAAATGTTCTTCATGCAATACAGGTCTGTTATGTAAACATTTTTTTAGAAATGTGAACATTTTTTCCTACATTTATAACTTAGCTCTGTTTCCAAAAATAACATCTGAAAGTGGAATACAATCTTGAAATTGTAGAAAACTACCTTTTATTTAATACAGAAGAAACTATCCTTAATTTCAGTTTTAGTTCAGTGCAATCATTCATAAACTCTTGAAACATCAGTTATAATATAAAATCTTCCAAAAATTTTTTAATTTAAAATCATTTTTACAGTGCATCAACATTAAAAAATTTTATCTCTACCACCAATCTCCTTAGTTTATCTATTTCTTCTGTTCTATAATGGAGATAAATATTTAATCAACATTGTGGACTTCAACCAAATCCTTTCAAATAATTTGAAAAAATAAATGTGTTTTTACTTGTTTATTTCAGTCAATTTTATTTGTGGCTAGTCTTTTCTATTACATTTACTGTTTTTCACTTCAGTCAACTTTCAATATACATATGGATATGATTATTTGTATTACTTCCTAACTATGTAAGTTACAAAGCAATTTATTAGGTTTTTACTAGTAGAAAAACCATTCAATAACTATGTGAATTAACAGTTATTGTTTTCATTTTATAGATGACATAACTGGAACTAATAAAAAATTAAATATTTTGCCTAGTATCTATATCCAAGTCTCTCGTATTTCAAAGTATTGCTACTGTTTGAGATTCTAAAGCAAAACAAGTTTGATATTTATTAAATGTTAGAGGCATTATTAAGTTAAAATAACTTAAAACTTTATTTATCTCAAAAGACTGTACATCTTTTTAGATGTCATCTCAACCTGCTATGTATTTCCTTCTTACTGCTCCTTATCACTTTTCTCATCTTTTTAAAAAATATTTTATTTATTTATTTTCGAGAGGGAAAGGGAGGGAGAAAGAGAGCGAGAGAAACATCAATGTGTGGTTGCATCTGATACACCCCTTACTGGGGATGTGGCCCACAACCCAGGCATGTGCCCTGACTGGGAATCGAACCAGCGACCCTTTGGTTCACAGGCTGGCACTGAATCCACTGAGCCACACCAGCCAGGGCACTCCTCATCTTTTAATATCTTTCTTTTCATAATTTATGCTTTCCCTTCTGTAACGCTACATTCTCCATTTTTTTTTTTTTGTAATGCTGTATTTTCAGAAACTCATCTTTATCCATTCCAGTCTATCCTTTCTACTTGAATATCCTTCAGCCCCAGATGCCAAATTTCTTCCTATGGCAATTTATATACATTATCGCTTGGTTAGACTTGACCCTATTTGTCACAACTGCCTTTAAGTGCATTTTTTTCAAAAAGAGGCCACAGATAATATTCATGATATAGCGTTCTGCCATCAAGATAAAACAGGCATAGTTCAGAGCATCTTCAAGTCTGGTATTTGCAGTTTATGTTTGAGCAGTACTGAGGATACATAACCGAAAATCAATAGGAATTTAATGTAAAGCAAGTGCCACAGGGAGAATCAGAGACTACACATAGAGAAAGAGAGAAAACATCTAAAGGAAATGGATAAAAGCAAGTCTGTAAAGTTGAAAAAAAAATGGATGGTCGTTTTATATGATATTTACCTTTAGAGAATGAATCTATAACCTAGCCTGAGGTTCAATATGCTTTCACTTTCTCAAACTATTAAAAAAACAATGTCTGCTTGAAACACCTTGAGGGAAACACCCAGATTAAGATGATTCACCAGGGTATGCTAGGAGGTTCATATACCTTCTTATTCTCATAATTGTAAGCAAGGTACTCTCAAATTCTTCAGTATCTCTCAAATGAGAGATGTAGTGAATGACTAAAATAGAAATAGCCAAGCTCAAAGTTGCCCTAGCCACTATCCAGGAAAGCAGAATAACCTCAACCTCCTGAAAATGCTGCTCTTTTCTATCAAAAAAAATGGTTTCTAATAAAAAGTTCAACTTATAATTATATTATGAATTATTCATAAGAGTTCTCTATGCACTTCATAAGAGGTCTGTATGTACTTGGCTTAGTGTTACATACATCAATCATTCATTCAATGACTGATAAAGAGGAAGCTGCATAACAGTGGTTCAGACCACGGGCCCTAGAGTCAGAGTTTCATTCAAAACTTCCTTCTGCCTTCTGCTGTAAAAGGCTAATTCATAAGGTTGTACGAGAACATGTAAATATTCTGTAAAGTATTTAATCACTTTCTCCATGCACAGTTATTTGGGCAATAACATAATCTAATGTTATTAGTCCTACCTGTCAGTGTAGGACTAAGTTTCCTGTAGCACAAAGTTTCCTGTTGTTACTGTAACAAATTATCACAAATTAAGTGACTTAAAACCATACAAATTTGAGGCAGACCCTTCTGCATGGTGTGGACCCAGCTCCCACTCGGATATGCACAGGACCCATGCCCACAGAAAGGTTCTTTTGTGGGAAATCAGATTTGCAATATACTTAGGCTGTTTTGAGAGTGTGTTCTTTGCTGAAACCCCCTCACCCTGCAAGCACCCTGCAGGCCCAGTGTAAATGCCTGCCTATTCACTTGCTAATATCCTTCTTCTATGATGTAATGAGGGGCATTGGCTCCTTTGTTGTAATTGGGATAGTGAGGAAGAATCATCTTGGTATATAAGGGGATGATTATTAGAATAAAGGCCTGTGATGGTGGAGGCTGAGGCTTTAGCTCCTCTTGAGAGAAGAGCCAGTCTGTCATCCTTATTCCTCCACCAGACTTAGTAGTCTGTGTGTATGTTTTAATTCATCCATAATGACACGGACACTGCTGGCCAGTGTCCGCAACACAAATTATCTGACAGTTAGAGAAAGAAGAGCAAAGTAAGAGGGATCACAATACCTGATATCAAACTGCATTACAAGGTCACTGTAATCAAAACTGGCATAAAAACAGGTACATGGACCAGTGGAACAGAACAGAGAGCCCAGAAATAAGCCCAAGTTTCTACTGTCAATTAATATTTGACAAAGGTGGCAGCAACATAAAATGGAGTAAAAGTAGTCTCTTCAATAAGTGGTGTTGGGAGAACTGGACAGCTACGTTAAGAAAATTGAAACTCAAGCACCAACTTACACCATACACAAAAATAAATTCAAGGTGGATAAAAGATTTAAATATAAGCTGTGACACAATTAAAGTCCTAGAGGAGAACGTAGGCAGGAAAATCTCAGACATTTCACGCAGCAACATTTTTACTGATATGTCCCCTAAAGCAAGGGACATAAAGGAAAAAATAAACAAATGGGAGCTCATCAAACTAAAAAGCTTCTGCATGGCTAAAGAAAACAGTATTAAAATAAAAAGAGAACCAACTGTATAGGAAAACATATTTGCCAATGATACCTCAGACAAGGGTTTAATCTCCAAAATATATAAAGAACTTACACGACTCCACTCTAAGAAGACAAGCAACCCAATTAAAAAATGGGCAAAGGACTTGAACAGACACTTCTCCAAGGAGGACATACAGAGGATCCAGAGACACATGAAAAGATGCTCGATATTGCTAGCTATCAGAGAAATGCAAATTAAAACCACAATGAGATACCACTTCACACCAGTCAGAATGGCCATCATAAACAAAGCAACAAACAACAAGTGTTGGAGAGGTTGTGGAGAAAAGGGGACCCTAGTGCATTGTTGGTGGGATTGCAGACTGGTGCAACCACTATGGAAAGCAGTATGGAATTTTCTAAGAAAACTAAAAATGAATCTACCTTTTGACCCAGAAATCCCACTGCTAAAATTATACCCTAAGAACCCTGAAACACCAATCCAAAAGAACCTATGCACCCCTATGTTCATAGCAGCACAATTTACAATAGCCAAGTGTTGGAAGCAACCCAAGTGCCCATCAGTAAATTAATGGATCAAAAAACTATGGTACATTTACGCAATGGAATTCCATGCAGCAGAAAGAAAGAAGGAGCTCCTACCCCTTGCAACAGCATGGATGGAACTGGAGAGCATCATGCTAAGTGAAATAAGCCAGGAAGTGAAAGAAAAATACCATATGATTTCACCTTTAACAGGAATCTAACTAACAAAACAAACAAACAAGCAAAATATAACCAAAGATACTGAAATTGAGAACAGGCTGACAATCACCAGAGGGGAGAGGGGAGGGATGATCAGGGGAAAAGAGGAAGGGTTTACAGAAACAACTATAAAAGACACATGGATAAAAACTAGGGAGGCGAAAATGGGAGGGAGGTGTGGGGAGGGCTGGGGCGGTGGGCTGGGATGAGAGTAAAAGATAGAAAACTGTACAAGAACAACAATTAAAATAAATTTAAAAAAAAAAGATTAAACCCCTATACTAGAAGCTAAGGGGAGATACAGAAGGCATAAATGAACTATGTCCCTGGAAACTTTCTATCTCATCTGTAAGAGAAGACACTCATTTCACAAACCAATGAGCACCATGTAGACCAGTTTATGTTTAAGTACACTAAGTGTTTCAGAGCTGCTTCCAGAGTGAGATCAATGTAGGCTAGAGTTTTCATGTGATGAGGCAGGATATTTTAGCAATGCAGCTAATTTTAACTCACTATTTTCCTTTAAAGCTGGTAAACATGATGAATTTATTTAATTTCTCCCCTCAAAATGCACATGCAATTGCGCATACAATATATATATTTTCACTGAACCCCTGAAGCCTATGCACAAATTCCAAAGGTTCCTCACAGCCTTGCTGGAAAAGCTCATTTTGTTGGTGGTTTAGATATGACTGAATTGATGAAGAAAAGAATAGATTTCTAAGGATAAGGAATGGTAGATTTCTTGGGCAGGATAATTCCTTGCCCTCACTGCTTCCTTCTGACAAAGCTAGACAATATGCATTACTCTCTGCATTTTAAGTTACAAAGCTAATACTTACTTCAAGAAGAAAATTAATGCCAAAATCATAAAAAAGAACTGAGAAGTTTCAACTCAAAAACTTTTATATGTCTGCCATTTTTTGTTACAGGTAATTACAAAATTATGTTTTAAAAAATCCTCCCCATTTTAACATACGAGTTAGAAAATATACAAAAATATCTTGTTTCATTTCCCTAAAGAATCATTCTTTGTCATCTAGAACTGGTCAAGTCCCTTCTTTTGCTGGCTCACCTGAATTGTACCCATCACAGTAATAAAGAAGTAAATAAATGTGTAATTAATTGCTTAATGTCTTTCTACTCCATCCTCACAGGAATATGAGCTCCACAAGGGTTTCTGCCTCAGTTTCTGCTAAATTTCCAATGGCTTCTGCATCTGAATTTGCTGAATAAAAAAAATGTTTAAGTAAATTCTTCATCCTTGAGATTCATCCCAAGTTGATTTTTCATGGATCACTTTGTTTTACTAAATGTTACCTCCAAACTTCTCCTATCAAACTTCCATTTTTGTTTCTGTCCAACCTCCAACTCTAGAGCACTGATACTTGAACTCCCCACACAAATTTTATTTTAACCCAGCTCAATCTAATCTTTTTCTTTGAAATTATAGAATCTGATAGATATTTACATAACCAGCCTCTGACTTGACCTTAACATTCTTCTTTTGCAAATTGCCTTCATATGCTACCCAAATGATAGTACATAGTTTATGTAGTCTCTAGTCTTAGGGTGGATTTGGATACCTCATCTGACTGCTTATACCAAAATTATTCCCCAAAAGATAAACAGGTTGAAGACTTTACTATTTGGCACTCTTAGGTTTAAGCACTACAAACTAAATTTTGTTAGTTTAAGCAAGAGAGAGACAAAATGACAGAGAGAATGAAGGTACTGTAAGGATAGAGGTACATTTCACTAATGCTTAAGGACAAGAATATAGGCTGACTTTAGAAAAAAAAAATGGAACTAGAAAAGTGGAAAACGTCAAAAATCCAGAAAATTTCTTCTTTTCTTTTCTCCTGTTCTTCTTGCTAAGCACAAACTTCATCCATTCATCTTTCTCTGGAGGCCTCAGAAATACAGTGAACAAAGATGCATGCCAATCCTACAGCATCCTAAGATCACATCTTTTTAAAATTTATTTTTACTTTAAATTTATTGGGGTAACAGTTAATAAGGTTATATAGTTTTTAAGTGCACAAATCTATATGTCATCTGTACAAGACACTGTGTGCCCATCACCCAAAGTCAAATCTTCTGTCACTGTATATCTGATCCCTTTTATCCTTAACTAGCTGCCCACAACTCCTTCCTTCTGGTAACCACCATACTGCTGTCTATGGTCTGAATTTTTGGTTGTTTTTCTTATTTGTTCATTTGTTGTTTTCAGTTTTATATACCACATAGGAGTGAAACCTTATGATTCTTAACGTTTTCTTTCTGACTTATTTTGCCTAGCATGATATTCTCAAGATCCACTCATGTTGTCACAAATGGCAATATTTCATCATTTCCTACGGCTGAGTAGTATTCCATTGTATATATGTACCACTACTTCTTTATCCAGCCATCTAGCAAAGGACACATTGGTTATTTCCATTTCTTGGCCACCATAAGCCTGATCCAAAAACTTGGTGAGGATAACACAAAAAAAGAAAACTACAGATGGATATCTCTGATGAAGACAGATGCAAAAACCTAAACAAAATACTAGCTAATTGAATTCAACAATACATTAAAAAATAATGCATTATGATCAAGGAAGGTTCATTCCAGGATCACCAGGATTGTTGAAAATATGCAGATTTATTAATGTAATAAACCACTTTAACTAAGAGTACATCTTATTCATTCAAGTGGCTTTCTTTGTTTTCAGTTTAAGTTTCACAGCCGAGACTTAAATCCCAGGAAAATAATGCTAATTAGAACATCTTGGTTCAGATGTCATTGTGTTAAAAATAAACTGTGATTAACAAAGAAGAATCAGATTATGTCAACATGGCTGTCATGGATCCATCCCATGACGCTATGGGATAGCCAGATGATAGAGCTGAAAACAGTCAGGAACAAAAGACCAGCTTCATATAAAGAGGAAAATATGTGCAATGAAACAGCACTCCAAAATATCTGCAAATGTAAAATAAATACTCAAAAAATCTAGCAGAAAATAGAATTTAATGATTACTATGTCTCTCCATCAGGGACTAAGTTATTTATACGCATTCACATAAGAGAAGGAACAATAAATATAAAGATGAACAATTTTTACTATGTAAGAATTACAACTAAAATTAAGAAGGCAAGAGTAAATTAGAAAATAATGATACCCCATAAAAATCTAGGTCATAAAAGAACTCAGACAAATAAGATAAAAGCCCCCAGTAAAAATGTTTTATATTTGGTAATACATCCAAATATTAATTTACAATGATTTTATTCACAATTTTTACAATATAATTGATCTCTGAAAGTAAAACTGGTGAAAATCAGCACAAAATTACTGAATTCCTTGTTTTTAGGAATGACTCCTGTGACTATCAGAAATGTGAATAAAGAGTTTTGGAAACCCCAAACCAGATGCTTAATTAGCAAGACAGCAATGTGACTAGGACCAAGAGAGCTACAAAACTATCACTGAAGAAAGAGGGTTTATCAAGCATGAGGCACAGAAGCAGGAGAGAGGGCCAGATTCCTAGGGGAGTTTCCAACATTGTCTAGAAAAGAGGATTTCTTGTCAGCTGACATGAAGTTTCTTGCCTTATAAGAGGTATTTCCTAATTCTAAAATCTATCTGGATAGCGACAGTAGCATTACTTTTACTTTATTTTTATTGTTTACACTATTATGGATGTCCCTATTTCTTTTCCCTCTTTGCCCACCTCCCCACCCCCTTGCCCTTGCTTTCCCTTCCCTCTGGCCATCACCACACTGTAGACTATGTCTGTGGGTTATACATATAATTCTTTGACTAATCCGTTCACCTTCTTTCATCCAGTCCCCCTTCCCCTCCCCTCTGACAGCTGTCTGTCTGTTCCATGTATCCATGCCTCTGCTTCTATTTTGTCAGTCAGTTTATTTTGTTCATTAGACTCAACACATGAGAGAGATCACATGGTATTTGTCTTTCACCTACTGGCTTATTTCACTTAGCGTAATACTCTCCAGGTCCATCTATGCTGTCACAAAAGGTAAAAGTTCCTTCATTTGTATGGCCATGTAGTGTTCCATTGTGTAAATATACCATAGATTTTTCATCTATTCATCTGCTGATGGACACCTGAGTTGTTTCCAGGCATTGTAAATAATGTTGCTATGAATATAGTGGTGCATAAATTATTTCAAATTGATGTTTTGGGATTCTTATGACATATTCCCAGAAGCTCCAATAGCCTTTTATTTCCCCAACAGTTAACATCACGAGTTTGAGCCAGTGCACTCAAACACCTGACAAATTGCTCAGGTGTCTGGAGAAGGCTACATTTTGCTGGTCTGAGTGTCAGAGAAGAGAGAGTTGTGCCCAGAGAGAGATTCAGAAATCTTCAGAAGATCTCTCTTTCCTTGAAGCTTTGGCTGCATCCTGACCAGTGCATATCTGTGAGGAAACTCTCTGGAAACAACAAACAACAACAAAAAGAACTGCCCAAAAGAATTAGAGGAGAAAATTTGCAAAATGTTCACAGTGCCAGGAATAATTCTTTTGCTCACAGGTCATGGTGGACAGTATGACATTGGGTAGAATATGCACAATGATAGTTTCCCTAGTAGTTTCCTTAGGCAAACTTAGCTGTTCTGACACCACCTAACAATGATTAAACTCAAAATCTGAAAACCAATCTGTTTCCAAGTAACTTAACTGTGTCCCCGAACAAAGCTGAAAAGCACTTATAGCAATACAAAAATATTCAGCATCGACAAGATAAAATTCAAAAAATCTGACTTCCAAAACATAAAAATAAGACAATGGAAAAATAAATCAACAGTAACTGACCTCAAATTATGAAGAAAATAAAATTTATAAGTGAAAACATTAAAAGAGTTATTACAATGCAGTGCGTGTTTTCAAGAAGCTAAAGGAAAGATTGAACATTTCCTTTAGCTTCTATAGAGATATGGATGATATTGAGAAGACCTAAATCAAACTAGAGATGAAGACTACAAATAAGCCTCGATCCTTACTTCAAATCATGCATAAAAATGAACTTGAAATAGATCATAATCCTAAGTGTAAAAGTTAAAATTATAAAATGTTTAGAATGAAATATATGAGAAAATCTTTGTAACTTTGGGGCACTGTTTTTAGTGTTTCTGTGTACTATTTTTAGGCAGTGCATAAAAACATGAAAATTTTTTTTAAAAATGATACTTGTACTTCATCAAGATGAAAAATGACTGCTTGTTGAGAGAACTTTTCAAAAATAAAAAGGCAAGCCACAAACCAGAAGGAAAAAGCATTCACAATACATGTATCTGACAAAGGACCTGCACCCAGAATATGCAAAGGCATCTTATGACACACATGCCCTGACCGGTGTGGCTCAGTTGGTGGGGCATTGTCCTGTAGGGCAAGGGGTCACTAGATTGATTCCCAGTCAGGACACATACCTAGGTTGCGAGTTCAGGCCTCCTATTGGGAACATGCAAGAGGCAGTCCCCAGACTGGGAACATGCAAGTCTGACAATACAAAGTATTGACAAGAATATGAAAAAATCGGAGCTCACATATATTGTTGGCAAGGATAGGAAATTTTTCTACAAGTCAGAAACCATTTTGAGAGTTCCTTATATGGTAAAACATGCATGTAACATTTGAACCATTAATTCCATTCCTAAGCATTTACCCATGAGAATTAATAACATGTATTTACAGAAAGACGTGTACATGAATATCCATCATAGTTCCTGGTAAACAAATTGTGGCATATTCACACAATGAAATATCACTCAGCAGTGAAACTGATCAAACTACTGATACATGCAGCAACATAGATAGATTTCAGAAATAGTATACTGTAAAATAAAGCTAGGCATTAAAGACTGCATGTTTTAGAATTAATCTATATTGATAGGAATCAAATCAGTATTTGTTTGGGAAGAGGAGTAAGTGGAGGTTTTGATTACAAAAAGACACAGTGAGCTTTCTGGGTGGAGGAAATGTTGCTTTGAAGAGGTTGCAGTGTATACATTTGCCAAAATTCATCAAATTATCTAGAAGTTGATGAATTTTCTAAGTAAATAAATTCATTCTTTTTTAAAAGTTTTTAAAAAGACATGCCGATGCACAAAATGTGAACTCCACCAAACATTTAAAGAAGATTTAATACCTATCCTTCTCAAACACTTCCAAAAAATTAAGAAGAAGCAATACTTCCTAAGATATTTTATGAAGCCAACCATAACCCTGATGCAAAAACCTGGCAAGGATAACACAAAAAAAGGAGACTATAGACCAGCATCTCTATGAATACAGATACAAAAAGTCCTAAACAAAATATGAGCAAATCAAATACAACAGCACATTAAAAAATAATATGTCATAAAGAAGTGGAGTTCATTCCGGGGACACAAGGATGGTACAACGTACCCAAATTGATTAATGTAATACAGCACATTAACAAAACAAAGGATAAAAATCATATAATCTTATAAATAGATGCAGAAAAGGCATTTGAAAAGATACAACATCCATTTGTAATTAAAACGCCCAATAAAATGGGTATAGAAGAAAAGTACCTCAACATAATAAAGGCCATATATAACAAACCCTCAGCTAATGTAGTCAGTAGTGAAAAAATGACAGCTTTTCTTCTAAAATCAGGAACAAGACAAGGATGCCCACTCACCTCTCTTATTCAACATGGTCCTGGAAGTTCCAGCCAGAGCAATCAGGCAAGAGAAAGAAATAAAAGATATCCAAATTGGGAATGAGGAAGTACAAGTGTCAGTTTTTGCAGGTGACATGACTCTGTATATAGAAAACCCTAAAGATTCCACCAAAAATATTATTAGAAATAATAAACAAATACAGTGAAGTTGCAGGGCAGAAAGTCAAGTAATGAAATAAATGGATGAATAAAATAAAACCAGAAGCATGGATACATGGAACATAGGGGCAGGGGTACTGGAACAGATTAGCCAAAGAAGATATAAGACATCGTTACATCATATTACATGGAAGCATAAATTTGGGTGGTGGTTGTTTTTGAAGTTAAAATATGGGTGGAAGGGAGCATGTAGATTTTGAGTTCACAAAGGGAGAATGATCCCAGATGTGTTCAACTTGGTACATGTATGTCCACCCAAAGTGTAGGTGTTGAAGCTTTAATCCCCAGGTGATGGTATTTACAGCTGGGTCTTTGGGCAAATAATTGGAGTTAGACTGGGTCATGACAGTGCAACCCTCATAAAAGGACGGATGCCCCTATGAAAAGAGTAAGAGGCATAGATGTCTCCCACTGCCACATGAGGACACGGTGTAAAGACGGCCTTCTGTAAACTAGGAAGGGTTCCTTCACCAGAAACAGGATCTGCTGGCACCTTCCTCTGGAACTTTTCCAGGCTCCAAAAATGTGAGAAATAAATGGGGTTTTTTTTGTTTGTTTAACTCACCAAGTCTGTGGTATTTTTGTTACAGCATCCCCATCTGACTAAAACAGCATCTTATATTTTTCTGCTTCAAAGGAGAAGAACCTGAAACTCCATTCCCAAACCCCTTTTAACTGGATGTTCTGGATTAGTCTGCAGATGACAAGCATTAAGATGCAGGAAGTAACAAAGAAGAGAAAAGCTTTTTCTTTTTCTTTTCTTTTCTTTTTTTTTCTTTTTTCAGGCAGCAATAAAGGAATGTTCACAGGTTGATGTAAGATTCTGTGGGAGAAGTCTTCCAAATCATCCCCTTCGGGTGCCTCGGGCTACAGGAATAATAGTAGTCACTTCTTGGAGATTCTTAAGATTTGCAGCAGCTTCCACATGAACTCTTGAGAGGCTTCTCTAAGGCTGCTGGCCACTGAGACCAACAGGTTGACTTCCTAACCCTCACTCCCCTATCCTGGTGATGGTTATATCTGGAATTCCTGCGTCAGCCCTTTCCTGTGTGATTATCCAAGGTGGCTTCTGATTTTCTGACTGAAACCTACCAATACAGGAAAATACCACAGGTTTGAAACAGCCAGAAAGTGATTGAAAGATAGTCCTTTAAACAATTTAGAAATTGAAAAACAAGCAACAACCAAGAAATCACCCTTGATATCAGTTCTAGTGAAGTCACAGCTCAGGGGGCCTTATTATGTAATTGTCTACCTCAAGGGCTACTTGTGTGGAAAATAGAAAGGCTATTGTTATCTTAATATACTATAAGAAACTATTTGAAAATACTATTTGTCTCTTGCTACACAATTTTTTTATAGGAAATGGAGAAAAGTAGTTCACGACATGAGTGTAAACTCAAAACTTTAGTCAAATAAATGAACCATCTTTGTGGTTTTTTTCTCTCCAGGCAGGAGAATCCTCCACAGGCCCACATCTCACCCAGACTTCAGTTCATCTCATCAGATTCCTTATCAGCGGACGTGCGTTACTGCACATAGTCTACCATTGTTAATGTGATAACAACAGAGTTGAAATGTTTTGTACATTATGCATAATTTTAGATTATTGAAAATATGGCATTTTGTATAAGATGGCAAATGATGAACGACTTACATTTGAGGAAAATAAATTCCCATTTCCACCCTGGCTGGTGTGGCTCAGTGAATTGAGTGCCGGCCTGTGAACCAAAGAGTCACTGGTTCGATTCCCAGTCAGGGCACATGCTGAGTTGCAGGCCAGGTCCCCAGATGGGGGCACGCAAGAGGCAACCACACATTGACGCTTCTCTCCCTCTCTTTCTCCCTCCATTCCCCTCTCTCTAAGAATAAATAAATAAAATCTTAAAAGAAAAACAAAAACTGATTAAAAAAAAATTCCAGTTTCTTGCTCTAAGAAACATTTTATGCTAGGGACCAAAATTTAGAGTTTTGTTTGAAAATTAATTATAAAACTAATGATAATTTAGAAGAGAATCTTTGTGCCTGCAACAGTTCAGGAAAACATCTCTGTGAGCAATTTGAATAAAGGCTTACTTCTAGGCATTAAAAGTGCAAAACGAAAGCTCTCCATGTTTGTGAATTTATGTTTAGCTTTAAAAAGATTACTCTCACTTAATAGAAAATACATGTGGTTGTCAAAAGAAACATTACGGTAGATTAATGCCCCTGGAAAAAGTGTTTGAATATTTCATTGTTACAGAGAACCCATCATTCAAATCACTGAATATTTATTCCCTTTTAATGTGTTAAAAACAAGGCTAAATTAAAGAAGTTATTCATTAAAGATCTATTTAGCCTATATGAAGTAAATGAAGCTTTTCCAACTTAAAATAATCCTGGCCTCTTGCTAGCTTTTTAGCATGCTAGCAAATGACATACTGATACGCCAAGAACAAGACAGCTATGGTGAACTAAATGTGCTTTTGGCACAAAATCAAACAATGTTCTATCAAGCAACACTACTGTCTACTATATAATGTGACACCTAAATCTATCAGTAACATCATATTCAGCTTTCAGATAAGTTTCACTGTTGACATGTTCCTCTTAGCATCAGGTGACAAGAGAAAATGTCCAGTAAAAAGTTCTGAACTTCAGGCACTCCAGAAGCATGACAACCTAATCTATGCTCAACTAGGCATTTTGGTCAACTGATAAAAATGTAACAAGTGACAATCAACGGTGGGAGAAGTGGATTCTAAGGCAATTGCACAAGAGGGCAGAATTCCTGAAACGGTTCCAGAACATGTTACAATTCAATCTGCAACAATGCATGAACATGGACACCAGCCAGAGAGTGATAATAGCAGAGCAGCTATCACTCACTGTCAGAGATGGAGCAGAGGGGAAAATGGAGGTTTGAGAAAGTCTGAGTAAAGCAGCAGTCTGCAAATGATCTCCAACGAAGCAGCGTTTTCTGAAGCACAGAAACTGGTACCGAAATGACTGACTATTCTTAGGCAATACTGTCCAGTCCTTTCCAAATGTTATGTTATTTATGAGGAAATAATAATAGTAACTGCCATGTTTTTACCCCTATTGGATGCCAGGCTTTGTATTAGGCCCTTTATTTCTTTATTTTACTTAAGCCAAGTGACAGTACTTCAAGATAGTCATTATGATCTCTACTGTATAAGTGAAGAAAGTAAGGTTCAAAAGCTAGGCAACTTACCCCAAATCATACAGCCAGCAGGTGTGGGAGCCAACATTTGATCCCAGACTTACAGGGCTCAAAGTCCAATCTCCTTTCATATTTGAAAATTTGTGACCCCTGTATTTATCAATGTTTATATACACTATAAACATATATGTGTACAGAATGTGAATACACATAGTATATCACTCATACACACATCTTAGGGTACCTTCATAATTGTACCAGGTTCTATATGGAGAAAAAGCATAAGAATATTTAAAATGATTTTAATCAGTTTTCTGGTATTTTCATAGGGCTGAAAGCAATCTTCAAAAAGTTTAAATATGCAATGTTTTTTATAAGATATAGAAGTAAAAAGGGGGCATTCATTCATATTCTTTTAGAAAAAAACCACCAGTATTCAGTGAAATTTGAGATATCTCAGGGAAAATTCAAATAGTCTCTCATGTTATCAACCACAAAATAAGCACTTTAAGGAGTCCTACAGAAGATTAGGAGGATGTTGAAACTGGCCAGAGTGATTCAGACAGAAGGTTGATTTCCTAGAGAAAGAGCTAAAAATATACTCTGATATTAAAGAAAGTTCTGGAGATTGGTAAATACTCTATTGTTATCATGTTTTTTCCTCAAGTTTGAAAATAAGAATGGAGTCCTCTTCACTTTACTGAAAGTAATGATTCAATCACAAACCACCTCTTCATATGATTACTTTAGGTAACTCTCTTTAGCTGTTTTTTAAATTTCCTTCCTTGCTCTGAGTCAGCCTTATAGAAGGTTAAGAATATCTAGGACACATGTTCCTGGTACCTAAAGAGAAAAATCAGGTATAAAAATCAGGTAAAAATAAAAGCATCTGTACCTTTATAATGTAAGAGCATACCAAGATTTTTTCCTAATTAGCTACACAAACTTCAACAACTCAGTAGCTTTATTTTTACCTCATCTTACTCCACTGCAAAACATGCAAATTGAACTAGATGACATCTATAAGTTTTGAGCTCTAACTACTATAATTTTGGACACCAACCCGTGAATGGTAGCTGACTCCAAAGAGTGCCTGTCGGTGGGTACGTCATCCTCCATGTTGTGTACTTGTATTGCAGCTCCTGTTTTTGTTTTAGTAATGATATGTACTACCTTTATAAAAATAAGTATCAGTTTTTTGATCCATTATTTTGTGGCAATTGGCATAACAGAGTTCTCCTAGCTTTGATACATGCCATGGCAAATATTCTCTCAGGGTCCTCTATAAATAATCCTGTCCACACGTTTTAAATACATAGCTGAGTATCGTGCCTTCCTCATATTACCCTCAGGGGATTGATTTCATTGGTCCTTTTAGTAAATAAATACCCCGTTCTTTTAAGCTCTTCCTTTCTTTCTCAACTTTATTTCACATGCTCTAACAAGCGACTTGACTGGGCCCCTCACGCTATCTGACCAAACTCAGTATGACTTGTACCTCTGAAAGGAAAACCCCTGCGTTTCTCTTTTGATCGTTTTAAGAGTATGTCAATCTCTGAATATCACGTTCTTGTTCTAGCAAGAATAAGGCTGGTCACCATGGCCAGGCTGTTATCGAATTTCTCTTGCTTTTGTGATAAGCGTTTGGGATTTCAGCTAACTGAGGGAGGGCTCCCTGAGACTGTCGCTGCAGCTGGATTCCCTGAATTATCTCCATCTGTCCCACATCTCTGTGCATCAAGGGAGCTGAGGCCTGACAGCTAGATTATAATGTTGCCTTTGTGTAACATGAAAAACTTTCCTATTGTCTGTCAAATGCAAATTTACCAGTGCTGGCATCCACAGGGTAGTTTTGAGGAAAGAATGCTTTGGAGTGGTTCTAGTTGGAGTTTTGAGGCAGCAGTTGTTTTTGTTTTGTTTTGTTTTTAAGCAGTAATTTAAACCTTTTGTTTTTTTTTTAAAGAACTGTTCTTCACATGCAGGAAAATGAGCCAGGCAACTTTCCTTTCCATTGGTTTTTCTGTTGATAAACTGTAGCATAGATCCTATGTGATTTTAAAGAATAATCCAGGATTCGGGTAAATAACCCCCCAGAGTAAGTGGCTCCACTTCCCACCCAGTATTGTAACTAGAATGACTTCCCGTCTTCTAGGTGTTGAGACTTAATTTCAGCTAAAAGGGAGCCTGGTGCTCAGGAGGAAGCCCTTTCCCTCTTACCATCCACCCCTTCACCCTCCAGTTCCCTTACAATCCTGAAGTTATCGGTGCCACTGGACTCCTAGATACCTTTCTCTACTCCTACCGGCTCTCTAAAATTGACAATCATAGTGAGGATGTTCTCCAATGTAAGAGTTATTTTGTATTTGTGTTTCCTAGGGCTGCAGTAACAAATTACCACAAATTTAGTGGAGTAAAATGAGGCACAACAGGAATTTAATCTCTGTTTGAAGGCCATTAGTCTGAAATCAAGTTCCCAACAAGACTGCATTCCTTCCCAATGTCCTAGGGGCATATTCTTCCTTGCCTCTTCTACTTCCTGGTGGCTCCACCCATTTTCTTGGGTTGTGCCTGAATCTCTCTAATCTTTGCCTCCATGGTTACTTCCTCTTCTTTTGTAAGTCTTTTCTTTGTGTCTGTGTGGAATCTCCCTCTTCACACATTATAAGGACAATTGGGATGGCATTTAGGGCCCACAGGATAATCCATGGTAATCTCCTCATCTCAAAATCCTTAATTTATTCATATGCAAAGACCTTTTTTCCAAAATAGTAAATTTACACATTCCAGAGTTTAGAATTTGATATCTTTGGTGGCCATTATTCAATCTACTACAGTCATCTATGGAAGGTCTAGGCCATAAGTAATTTTACCTTTTTGAATCCCTAAAAGAAACAGTTAAAAAAAGAACAATTAACAATTGCTTTATTGAAGAGTTGATATCAAGTATCTTGATGTTCATTTATATACCTCCCTATATTATTCTCTCAATTTTCCTATCAATCCTGAATATTTGTCCCAAGATAGAACACTTGTTCTCCTACCACAGAATGATTTTCTTACCTCCATATATGTCTTCTCTACCTTCTACATATTCTCTGAACAATAATCTTTATTCTTTTGATTAATAAAAATATTTATTATATTAAAGGCTATCTTTATATCCCTTGGCATTTCTTCTGTTATCATATATTTCTTGAGTCCCCATAATTCTTGAAGGTCTGTGAAAGTCACCGACTTTTAATCCCAAAGTCCCTAACCCTTAACTCACCCAGGATTCCTAAGGACTTTCATGAAAACATCCCTGTAGCTTGTCTTGCAAGTAAAGTCTTCAAACTAGACAACCAAGTGCGTAGAGAGGTATGGCCAAGCGTCTGAGAGCTGAGGACTTCTAGATATCCCTGTCTACAAACTGAAATTCCAACTGCTTTTTTAGAAACTCATTGTATTCCTAGAAGTCCCACTAGGGTACTTTCACTAAGCACAAAGCCAACCAGGGTCTCAGTAACTTAAGTGGAATGGAATAGTTTGCCATTTCAACCTAAGGATCCCCTTCCCAAAGGAGGCACTATAATCAATGCTCTATTCTGGGTTAGTACTTTCTTAACAGAGAGGAAACCAAGAACTCAAAGTCCAGAAGAAAATCACTCTAACCAGGAAATCTAACAACTACCCCAAGGAATTATCAGATGATCGGCAGGTCCCGCGGACAAGGTAGTTTGAGTCATGTGTGAAAAACAAGTATATTGATGACCAAATAAATCAAAAATAGTTTCAAGCCCTGAGTTCATAGACAGCTTCCAGGAGATCTTTAGGAAACATGAGATTCAATTTCAACAAGCAACTTAGGGATTTTGGCAAACCTTATTTCCAACATTGGGTTCTCACATAAGTCTTCAGTTTAAATCCAAGTTTGAAACCAGGTGCTGAAGGTGAAAGGGATCATCCATGAAGAAGCCAGGAATTATGTTGTCAGAAAATGTTCTAAGCTCATTTTCCTATTTATAAGCTTAATGTAAACTTGTGGAAAATCAGAAAAGTACACAATACATTTTTAAAGACTTACTAAAATTTCTAATTATCATCATTCAGATAAAACCATAATTAATGTTTGTTGTATTACCTCTGAGTCTTATTATAAAAGTACTGATGTTTATGGTTTATTATAATATTAGAGTTACTGTAAACATATTATTTTTGTATTCTACTTTATTTTCATTTAACATTGCATAAAGATCATTTTCCAATTTTATTAGGTTTTCTTTGCAAATGACTCCAATGAGTGCATTACATCCTATTACGTGACTTTACCCCTTCAGTCCTGATCGTTGGACATTTGTTTCAGGTTCTGTGCTATGTGAATAATGCTGCAGCAAATATCTTAGTGCATAATTCTTACATGGATCATTGACTGTTATTATAGTGCAAGTTCCTAGAGGTAAAAATACTGAGTCAAGAAAATTAACACTTTAAGACTCTTGACACCTAGTAAATAAAGCTATATGTAAACTACAGTATAGTTGCTGACATGTAGAAAATACTAATGAATTCTAGCTAATTTTTAATGATAAATTGCCATTCAAAACGTTTATACCAATTTATAACCCCATCGTCAGCCACCTTTAATTATGGTTTTGTTAAAAATACACCTCTGACTTCCCTTTGAAGTTTGGGGTGGATCCCATGTTCTGGCCACCTGCCAACACCAACTGCCTGCCCCCAGGTTCTGCACTGTGTACAGGTGTGGCACTTGCTCTTTTCAATCTCTAAACTGAACATGCCGAAATTCTCCAATGCTCACACAACCCTTCTCTCATCCACATCACTGGAAGCCATGCTTCACATGGTTTGCATTATCTGACATTTGGGGACAGGGCAGAAGGACCTGACACCCAGAATTGAACGGGGGGCACATATATTCACCTCTATGTAAGAAGTGTTTTTATGTGGCTTGTTATTCTCTAAGGAATAACTTTCCATTTTATGCAAGTCTTGTCCATCGAGAAATGATCAAGGATAATTTTTTATTACATAAGGCATTCACCATATTGTTACTATGAACATTTGCTTCTCTCTCCCCTATTTTGAAAGGTACTTTTGGTTTAATACATGGAGTTATGTTATAGTTGTCTTGCACTTGAATACAAAGGTGATTTACACAAGTTTCCCGCAACCCTGTGCTGTGCAATTTGAAAAGGTGAGCTTTTATCACTCTCAAAATTGAGAAGGAATTAGCTCATTAAAAGGCAATATTGTATCCCTTATTCAGCTATCATGAAGTTCAACTTGAAATACAATATATTTTAAGCCTAAGTGTGTATTCTGTCCAAGTATAAGTTTGAAATTGTATTTCATACTATTGCAACAATGATTCAATATGTTCTGTAGGATTTTTATAAAATTTCACTCTAATGTGTCTTATAATAGCAAGGATTAAGCGGTATTGCAAGAAACACCATGTCCTCCTACATTTTTCTCATTTTATCACTGTCTACATGCATCTAAGTCTCTTACCATTATCTAAGACTCAGTACCACTATTCCAAGTGAATTCTGCTGTATAACATCATGAGCTACACACATTACATCAATTAGGAAACTCATTTCAGTGTGAAGGTCACGGATGGGGTTTCTGCTCATCAGCACACTGCTACAGCACAAGACATGTGTTCAACACCAGATTCCTATTTTAAATTGTGCACAACTGAAACATTGTAAATGATGATTACTCAAGATGTATTAGATAAAGACATATTAATCTTATGATCTCAACACACATATTCTGGGAACTCTGTTTAGGCAAGAAATAAATCTTTCATTGGTCTAATAAGCACTTATTATGGTGCACATAGTAGATATTATTTTTGTAAATGGAGTGGAAAAGGGGAAAGAAGTTAAGGAAAAGAAAGGGAAGGAGAAAAAGGAGAGAGAGGAAGGAAGACTGGGAGGAAGGAAAGAAGGAAGGATGGAGAGAGACTTAAGTAACATACCAAATGCATTCAACTTGAGTCTTACTCTTCTATTTCTGGCCTAACTGTTCTTAAACTTTGGTGCTATGATTATTTTTGCTGATTCATGACCATTGTCATACTTGACCTTGATTTAGTCACTTGGCTTTGTTTTTTTTTAACTGCTAACGTTGACTTTGTAATATATCCTTATTATTGGTTCTGTTACTTCCTCTTGATAGCTGTTAAAATGGATTTCTTCCCCCCTCCACCCCAGGATCTTCTCCATGCACTGTTGGTTTGGTTTGAAATTTTCTAACCTAGGTCTTGTTTAAATTTGCTATTTAAACAAGAAGAAACAAATCCTCTTGCACAGAGTATTAACCTCACAAAAATTCTACCTAGTCCAGCTATCCCAAGAGAATCTATACTCAGATTTGCCTAGAACTCTAAATTTATCTGCTCTGAAGGTAAATATCAATATCTTTAAGACTTGCCAGTAGCAGCTACAGCTAATACAACTCAAAAAGTATCCTTATGTGCAATTTGGGAAGGACTTTCAAATCAGCACAAATAATAATTATAGGAAGAACAACCAAACTCAAAATCAGGCTTTTTGGTATTTCTGTCTCTTTATCTTTCTCTCTCTCTCTCCCCTTCTCTCTCCCTCTCCCTCTGCCCTCCTCTCACAAACACATACACACGTAACACACATGGAAAAACATACTAACAAGTGTTCAAGTGCTTTTCTTTAGGCTTAGGTAGTTCATCTTTTTTTTTAAACATTTTTATTGATTTCTCTTTAAAGGGGAAGGGAAGGAGAGAGGGAGAGAGGGAGAGAAACATCAATGTATGGTTGCCTCTCGTGTGTCCCCTCCTGGGAACTGGCCTGCAACCCAGGCATGTGCCCTGACTGGGAATCGAACCGCAATCCCTTGGTTCACAGGCCTGTGCTCAATCCACTGAGCTACACCAGCCAGGGCAGGTAGTTCATCTTCGATCACGGTGAACAGAATATAGCCTTATATTTCTAATCCAAGCTCTAACATACATTTACAGTTGTATAATATTAGGATTTCACTTTTAATAATAAAAGATCTGAATTAAAAAAATTTGTAATATACAATTAATTTCATAATTTGGTTAGAAATTATTTCAAATTTAATTAAATCTATTGTTAATGCAAATAAAATTAATGTTAAATATATCATTTTCAAGCATATGTAATAATTTATTATCTATTTTTACTCTTACTAACTTATTTTGAAGATTTTTTCTCATATTTTTTTATTTCCTAGAAGCTATGATAGAGTTTATCTCAGAATATCTTAACTTTTTTTTTTTTGGAGCTAGAGGGGAAAAGAGGGAGACAGAGAAGGAGAGAAACATCAATGTGAGAGAGAAGCATCAATCAGTTCCCTCTCTCTTGTGCCCCAGCCAGGGACCCAACTGCAACCTGACCAAGAACCGAACCTATAACCTAGGTAGGTGCCCTGATGGGGAATCAAAACTGGGACTGTTCACTTTGTGAGACAATGAACAACCAGCTTAGCCACAATGGTCAGGGCCCTACATCCTTATAAACATATAAAATCAGGTTATTTAAGGGTCAAAATACTGCTTTCTGACACTTCCTCTCCTTTGCTCTTGAAATTCCATGAAAATAATTTCTCATGTCCTTCAAATTTAAAGCAATCAGTCTGTTTTACTTGACTGTGAATTTTTATTTGTGAATACTGGAAATCATACTCCACTTGGAATCAGAAAATAAACATTCAAGTTTGAATGTTCTGAACTGCATCTGATCTCTTCAGGGACCATTGCAAAAGCAGAGGATCCCTAAGAAGACTTCAGGACCAGGGCAGAGCAACTACCATTGGGCAAATTTAGGGACAAAGGCAGTAGCTCAACTATGTGATGATATCCATATAAACTTAGCTAACACTTAAAAGCAGTCAAATTTATTTTCTTCTGTGTCATTTTCCTACCCCCTTCTCCCTTTAATCCAATAAAAATGTCCCAAGACAATCATACACAATCATGCCAGGGTTATGGGTTCCTGAGAGGCAGAACTGGGAAGCCAAGAGGCATCTGGGACCCAAAACACACAGAGCTGAAGTTCTAAAATGGGGTCCAAAGCAAAAAGCAAAATTACTTTCAGGAGTTGGAAAGATACAAAGGCCAAAGATCAAAAACAAACTAGTTAATTAAAGGTTCAGGAATAAGGTTGCCTTGAAATGATAACAGATTTGGTCTCCATAAGTAAACTCTTAAACACTCCCTGCTCTGCCCAGACTGGGATGTGATCATTCTAGGATGCAGCAATAAAAAATAATAAACAAGCTATATTAACAAGAGCAAATACTATGTGGTAACAAAAAATTAGCTAGTCCCCACATGGATGAGCATAATGCTGCTCTGCTTAACTTATTGAGGGAATAGCAATTCTTTGCATCAGCCTTGTCTTTGCCCCTTGGTTGAACAACAGATTACAGAAGTAGGAACAGATCTACTTACTCACCAAGGAGACCCTGATTTAGGCAGTGCTACATTTTTCTGGGACTTTTCATTGTTAATTGTAGAGCTGTTGTATTTATTGAAAAATGTTTGCATTAATCTGAAATGAAACACATAGTCAGTTCTCTAAAATTCCTACTCATTTCCATTGCAGACGTTATGTATCCAGGAAACATAATCCCACAATCCTGTTTCAGGGAGTGGGTAGCCTCTTAGAAACATCCTAGCCATTCCTAGGTTCAAAATGTTACTCCTGCTGCCATTCCTTCTCCTGTTTTCTCTCATGAGATTTTATATTTGGCATTTAGTTCACTGCTTTCTCTGCTCTCCTGTATTGCCCAAGACTATTTTAAACTTTTGTAATCAATTTACCTTGAACTAGGAATTGGCCCTGCTGTTTATAATATTTTTAATGCGGGTAAGTCTCTGCATTTCCCTCCCACTTCCTGTGTTCATTGTCACTGGATCCAAACTTCATGTACAGTGTTTCCCATATTTAAGGACTAAATAGGAAAATGTGAATTAGCTGGAAAGAAATCTGGCTCTGGGAAAAAAATTCCTTGATGTTTTAAATTTACTAATTGACTTGGGAAGCCCCTCTTCCTGATATATCCTATGAGGTCAAAAAATTAAATTCTGTCTTAGCTTCATCCAAAGTTGATATTAAAGTGTGTGTGTATGTGTGTGTGTGTGTGTGTGTGTGTGTGTGTGTGTGTATCTCACTTCTGTTAAAATGGCTATTATCAAATAGACAACAGATAACAAATGCTGTTAAGCTTGTGGAGAAAAGGAAAACCTCATGCACTGTTGGCGGGAATTTAAATTCGTGCATTGAAAACAGAGTGAGATTCCTCAAAAAATTAAAGAGAGAACTGCAATATAATCCACCAATCCCACTTCTAGGTAAATAATCAAATGAAATAAAATCAATGTAGTGAAGAAATATCCATTTCCCATGTTCAATGCAGCATTTACAATAGCCAAGACATGGAAACAACCCAAGTATTTGTCAATGGATGAGCAGATAACAAAAATGTGGTATATATAAAATTTAATATTATTCAGCCATAAAAATGAAGGAAATCCTGCTATTTTCAACATGAATAAACCTTGAGAGCATTATGTTAAGTGAAACAAGTCAGTCAGAAAAAGGCAAATATTCTATATCACTTATATGAAGAATATTTTTTTAAAAGCCCAGATGCATAGAAACAGAGAGTAGAATGTTGGTTGCCAGGGTTGAAGGGGGTGGGGGAAATGGGTAAGCATGGTCAGAGGGCACAAGCTTTCAGTAATAACATGAACAACTTCTCAGGACCTAACAAACAGCGTGGCAGCTAGAGTTAACAATACCGTACTGTATACATGAAAGTAGCTAACAAAGTAGACCTTAAAAGTTCTCACCAGAAAATTAGAAAAAGAATGTCCACTACGTAAGGTGACAGGTGTGTAAAGTAACCTTATTGTGGTAATCAATTCACACTGTGCAGATCAAACCATGACATAATATACATTAAACATATGCAATGTTATGTCAATTATATCCCAATAAAGCTAGAAAAATCACTTCATAATGCCTACATTACTAATTTAGAACCATTATGGCTAATCTAAAACATGAAATTAAGAATTGTTATTTAAATTACTAAGAGAAATACAAATAATATGAAAAGAAATAAATAGAATCGGAGAGGCCAATTCTGTTGTTTTGATTACTATATGGATTTTCTAAAATAAACAATTAACTGAATTAATTATGATTTGAATGCAGCAAATACAACTCCTTCCCTCCAGGTTTTTAAAACTAAATAACAAAAGGGTCTTGTAACATTTTTTAAAAAGTAACAAAAATACTTTTATGGTATCAGAATGTTTTTGTTTGGATTTGTTTGTTCTGTCCAAGAGAAATTCTTTGCCACCTGAATTTTCACAAATAAGGCGATCTAGCCACCAATGACTTTTTACCTCCCAAATTCAATGGACACTTGTAGGTCCTTACCTTACTTGACCTCTCAGTCACTTTTGACACAGTGACTATTTCTTCCACCTTGAAATTATTTCCTCCATCATCTCCCAAGATTCTGTTATGTCTCGGTTTTATTTCTAATTTCATGGTACTCTTTCTCAGTCCCTTTTAAGTTTTATCTCCCCCTCCTCTCTGTAAACATGGGTTTTTCCCAGTTTCTTCATTTGCACTCTTCTGATTCCAGTTAACCCTTTTCCTGGAGCATCTTAGCCAAACTATAATTTCAACTACCATCTGTTCAGCAATGAGCTTCAAATCTATATTTGCCTCTCAGATCTCTCTTCTGAGCTAAAACCCACATATGTCCATATGTCTATTATACATCATTCATCTCTAAATCAATAGATCCCTAACTGAACTCACTATTTTTCCTACTTTTTTTTATACCCACCCCTTCAAAACACTCTGATGTGGGTCACCATCTAACTACTAGGTTGAGCCAGAAACTGAGCAGTCAACTTTAATCATTCTGTATTTTCCAACCCCATTTCCTCTCGTGTGCATTCCTGTTGATCTAACCTCCTTAGTATTTCTCAAACCAACCCCATTCCCTCAGCTTCTTATCACTGCTTCAGCTAAGGCACTCATCATTTCTTACCCACCATACCCAATAACTGCCTAACAGATCTCCCCAGCTATTCTAAAACTTTTCTATCTACATTTTACACTGACCCCAAAGCTATAATTCTTAATTGAGTGACTGTAGAAGAAAATTATTTAATCCCTTCTAAGTGTTGAGGAAGAAGTAACATGAAAGAAGAAAGACTTCTTGAATTAAACAAATCTGATTTAAGAGAGTAATTTGAAAAATTTTACTAGAGACTCTAATTTTTCTGGTTTTGGTAATGATTTTTATTTCAAACCTCAAAATCTTTAAAAGGGGGCCATATTTTTCTAACATATATGGGAAAATAACATGTATTTTAAGAAAAAAACTATACTGTGTAAAATTCTTCTATGGGTCCACATTCCTTAGAATAAAAAGCAATTTGTTTAGCATATTTTACAAGGTTCTCAGTGGCCTGGCTCCAGTTTATTCCCTAACTTTTCATCAGTGTTTACTAGACATTGCTAGTACATGGACTACAAATGATAAAGAGCTATTTAATGACGAGATCTGCACAGGTGCTCTTTTCCATACTTGCAATTCCCAAACTATAGGCCACTGTGCGCACGCACATGAATTTCCTCACACACACAGATTTTCTCCTAGCTGCTATCTTACCTTCTCTTTCTTTAAGAAACCCATCAAGTGACACAGCCTTTAGAAAATCTTCTTGGACAATACAATCAATGATTTTTAGATAAACATTCCTCTAATTCTTTGCTCCCATCTTTAAATATTAGGTGAAATTCTCTATAATATTACTCATCGTTCTGGAATGAAGTGCTTGGATTTTTGCTTTTTTAAATCTATTTTTTCTCCTAGACAGTGAGCTTGAGAACAAAAATTACATTTTTCATCTCTATATCCCCAATATTAGCCTGATATTTGAATAAACATTTTCTGAAATCATAGAGATATTTTTTATTGAATCCAACACAGTAAACAAATTCTCCAAAACAAAGATGTGTTTTGAACATTGCGCGTTTGCTATTCTTTAGAGAAACTCCTAGCTTATAATGTAAGGCCTCTGTAATATTCAGAGGATAACCATTAAGTGACTAACCCCAGTCCACGGATTATGTAATGAGGACACTGAAATCTGAAGGACTAAAATAAAAGTCACTGAAGACAAAATAAGATATAAAATTTCCTATTTTTTACTCTATAAAGAAAATTATGTTTAGTTCATTTCATGATTTTCTCTTTAATTGGCTCCAAAACTCAAATTTATAAGCCTATTAAGAAAAGATCATAAATTACTTTTAGTAGATAGTACATGAAGAAATGTGGTGAAGGCAAACTAGCCCAAGTACATTATACCGAAAATCATTTCAGAGAAAATTTAGCCCACTTAAGGAAGATAAGCTTGTTATTATTAGCTAAGTTGGTCCTTTGATATCCTTGTCATGTATATTAATTATTATACAACCAACTACCTAGTTAGAGAATTCAGCTTGGATTGTTCCTATTGAACATACAATTAAACATCACCAAGAAATCTGAGAAATTACAGTAATGATGTGTTCATGACCACCCTGAAAATATGTTTAAAACATTTCGCTGTCTGCCAAAATTGTTTGCCATCTCTAATGCTAAAGAATTGCACAGGGAGTTTAACCAATAAAAACAGTATTTGTTTACTCCTCACCTGGCCTGTTGCATAATTGCTGTATACACAGTGTGTAATCAGAATCCAGGGTAAGATAACATCCTTGCTGCCACCAGCACAATCAGAGAAAAGAGTCACCTCCAGGTCTCAGGATGCTCCTGGCCACGATCAACAGCTGGGCACCCGGGCCACTGGTGTGCAACAGGCTGTAAATCAGAGCGCGGAGCGCAGATCCTTTAGTCTACTATCCAAGGCCAACGCTGCTGACTCTGCAGTATCCTCGGACTTCCTTTGTTGTCTAAACCTCTGATTACCTACCAGCCTCATAATAATTCCACTCATTCATTTTTTCTTTCACAAAAATGTATCTTGAACAGGCTTTGAGCATCACGTATAATACATGGGGATTCAAGATGAGGAAACCCGGCAAGGTTCCTGCTCTTGTAGGATATAGTTTATTTGGGAAAATAGGCATTACCACTCAAAGATTCACTTAAAGATATATAATTCTAAACTTACCAAGTGTCATAAGGGAAAATATATAGGATAATAAAAATGTCTGATGGGGAAGTGACAGATTTCTTTTCTCATTTTATTACATTCACTTTCTTGACTCTGCTAAGTCTTGTTTACTTCCCTGCTCAGAAGTTGTCTAGTAGCTATCCATTGACCAAAGCCTTATTTCTCAAACATCTTCATGATTCCTGGTAGAGATTGGCTCTGACCATTCAACTCTCATTAGGAACTGTTGTAAAAATAATTGTTTTCCATAATATTTTCAAGTGACAGGGCCCTTTCTCAGACATATTTAAATGGCTTTATGTTATGCCTTTTAATTTTGTATATATTTTCAGCTTGAGCAATTTCTTGGCATAATGATGTCATACATTTATTATCCACTTCACAAATGTAGAGAAAACAGATTTGAATCAGTGAATGTCCTTAAAGGAAGCTGTTGGGCCTATTCCAAATGCTGAAGCTTTGAGGGAGTTGTCCCAAAGCCCTGACAAAAATGAAAATTAACATTCCTTTCTGTAAGAGTTTGTGACTGGAGTTAGAAAGGACAGAAAAAGAATAGTTTTGACAGTCTTGTGGTTATGTTGAAGAAAATTAATAAAGTTATCTTGTGGGAGACACTCACTTACTATGAGTAAAAAGTGACCCAGCACCCAGTCACACTACCTCGTTTCTATGCCAAGGTAAGACTCAGTACAACAGGGAGGGTATTTGAAGCATCGGAAACTGTGAAACCAGTGTCCACTGCCTGAAAACTTGAGCCTGACTGGTTCTGCATACAGAACAAATGCTATATAAATATTAATTTGACAACTGTCAGTTGCACATATTCGGAGTTAGCATTACGTAAACTGTCAAGCCACAGTCAGGTTGAAGAGAGGATGGATACACTCCGGGGAACTTATCTTATCAGCCTGCCCCACATTGTTTTGTTTTGGTTATTTATTTATTTATTTATTTTTTTAAAGTAAAGGAACTGACAGAGTCAAGGGCAAAGTAAGGAGAGCTGCAGATTTTACTGATCCTCTCAGGTTAGGATTTTACTGCTTCAGCACAGATATATCTTTGGCTTCAGGATTCTCCCTTTCCCAAGCATACACTTCCCTTTTCCTCCCAGTGAACGAGTTTGCCACTGAGGACTAAGATCGATATCAAGCTGTAATTCAGGACACAAAAACTTTACTTGGGGGACAAAAGAGGTGATAATTCTTTAAGGCCTTAAGGCTTTTTCCCAATATTTTAAATCTATTAGACTTGAGAATTCCACCCCATGGGGAAGCACAAAAGGTAAAGATCAGTGTAACAGCCCTTAGCCAAAAAGACCTTAACAGGCCAGTTGTATCTTCCTCTCAAAGCCACAAGTTCAAGGAACTCTTGCCATGCTTGCCTCTGCCCCACCTGTCTGACCTAGTTGAGTTCGTGCCAGTTGTCTTTCAGATCAAACCACCTGCTTAGTCCCTCCCCAGGACTTTGATCTAGGCCAACTGCAGCTTCTCAGTCCCAGGCAACAGGCCAGTCAGCTCTTTAGATGGAAGTGGAATGCCCGCTGGCTAGTCCAATGCTCCCTCCTGACTCCTGCTGTTTCCCAGCCATCTGAAGCTATAAAAGCCGTGGGCACAGGAGCTGGTGCTAGCTTTGAAAAACCATAAACACACATACAGTCAATGCTCTCTGTAGAGTCTGACCCTGGGCATGAAGCTCTACTTTATTCTCAGTTGGATCAGCTCAAAACTTTTCCTGAAAAGAGCTCCCAGTTTGTATTTTGTGCCTGTTCTTCTTTCTGCCAAAGTTTTTTTTAGCAGCATCTTACTACACTGCTTATTTGTTCATTTGTTTGTTTGTTTGTTTGTTTGCAAATTTCTGGTGAGGGATTACTTCCATAGAAGAGCTATTTAGATAACCTAAAATTATTAATTACCCATAAACACCCTGCTTCACAAAGTGGTGCTACAAGAGCATTATTTCTTTGCCCAAAGAGTTTTGAGACTTACCTTGATCATCATCACATGTCTATTAATAATAATTATGGTTTGGACATGACAATAATAAGAACCTGTGGTATAGTTAGCAGATGTAGGTTACCGAACCATATACAAGATTGGAAAGTACTCTCCATCCAGCCTGAAGTGTTCTTCCTGCATGAGTGGCTATTTGCAAAGCTGACTCACAGTATGGCAAATAAGGAAGTGGGATGATATACGGCGGTAGAAATGCTGCAAGAATTACCATGCAGGCACTATTCTCAAGTACTACCTACCATAAATTCTCACAAGATAAAGTGTAGACCAGGGGAAGCAATGAACCATTTTTTATACTTCTTCCATTCTGCCAGAACTCTAAAATTATAATAGGAAAGAGTAAAAGAGAGCCTCTACTTTGAAATCACAGTGGATAGCACCAGAAGAAAAGCAGATTTGTGATGGGTTCCAGCCCTACATAGGCTTGTGTGATGTTGATCAATACTTAATATCAATATTCTCAGCTGTTTTCTATTGTTTTATTTTAAAGGATAACAAATATCTCCCCTGTTAATATGAGGGTACCATGAGATAATAATATAAAATTGTCAGGTGTCACCAAAAATGCTATATACACGTGATAAAAGTACATAGTTTGCTGTTTTATATAGAGAGAATACATATCATAACAGAAATTCAGTGATTGTATATATTTAGTTACTAGAGACAGAGTTTGCACAAGGCAGGTCTGACACTACTCTGATTCCTAATTTTCTGAGCTCCTCAATTACATGAGAATTCTAATAATTGGGGATAGGCAAGGGAATTTATCATCTTTTCCATTTACTTTCAAAAAGGAAATAATTTTTAAATTATATCTTCAACTGGCAATATCAAGAGGGATTTAAAAGCCAATAATATGAAAATAGGTCTGAAACTATTGTTTATGTTTTTAAATATAAACAATAAAAATGTGTAGCAACCTGATTTCATTAAGTCAGTTGTCCCGCAGATGTCCCTGATGTATCCTTGAGGTAATCTTGATTGAAGGAACGATCAAAGGATATTTTCCTGATCTAAACTGGTGAATTTATGGTACATAGAAACTATTACTACTAAAAGTATTGATGACCATTGTTGCTCATTTACATTTTAATTTTTTATCATAAAGGTAAAAATAACCCCAAATACTGGATGGAATTTTTTTTTAATTAGGCAATAATCAGAAATCATCATTTTATAGGAATATTTTAAACAAATTTGTCAAGGGCTTTTCAGAATGTTTTCATCTAAAAAGCAACAATTGATAGAATAATATGACAAAAGCACAATCAATGAAATTAAAAATTACTTCAGAGTTTCTCCAAGGTCAGTGAAACATAGCTAGTAAGAATTATATTTTAGGATTAAATCACTTGGGAAAGTCCTACACTGTAATCATTCAAAAAATGCTAAAGGCCTAACATGTACCATGCTTAATGTTAGATGCAGGGTATACATTAGTTGAAAAGACAGCTTATACCAGCAGGAACTATACAAATTAAACAGAAAATTACAGGATTTGAATAAATAATTACAAGGGTGCAAAGCTCTGCAAACTGAGTAGTTGAAATACATGTATGATCACTACATGGAAAATTAACTCTTAATTGGATGAAAAGAGTTAATAAAGGGCCCTGGCTGGTGTAGCTCAGTGGATTGATCGCGGTTCGATTCCCAGTCAGGGCACATGCCTGGGTTGCAGGCCAGTTCCCAGCAGGGGACACACGAAAGGCAACCACACATTGATATTTCTCTCCCTCTCTCCTTCCCTTCCCCTCTAAAGATAAAATAAATACAATCTTTTAAAAAAAGAGTTAATAAAGGGACTACGGTATATGTCACTTGAGATTCTTGACTCATGAGATGAAAATCACACCATTAGAGGAAAATAAACATCAGCATCAGTGAGCGAGTGAGACTGGCCAGTGCAACTGGCCTTTGCAACTCAGGCAGCTTTCAGAGTCTCTTTTCAGCAAGACTTGTCAGAGACTCAGAAAAAAGGGTTGCCATTTGTATCCCCAGATTTGGGTTAGTGTGGATTTCTGAAATGTGTTGATTACAGGGCAAAGCAGAGAAATTTTCCGGGCGCTGAAACTTATATGTAGTCAGTTGTCTTGAGCGCAATTTTCTGAAATTGATCAACTCAAGGCAATTGCCTCCATTAACTCAGAAACGTAAGATCATTCTTCCTAATAGTAAATTAAATGAATGTTTATATTTTAATTAACTTACAGGGGATGAAATTAAAATTCAATGAATTTTGAGGACACAGGAAGACACTTCAAAGAAACTACCTCTCAAGACACTCCCCAAATACTTGCACATGCTTTGACATGCAGTGTGAAGTGGGAACATAATTTGACTCTCCTCTGGTTTTACGGAAACTGTAATTGAAAGTTTTGAGGGAAGAACTTTGCAGTTTATATCCTAGCTTTGATCTTGAACAAGTTACTTAAATTTTTTGAATGTCTGTGTCCTCATTTGTAAGCTGAAGTTATTAATAATACCTCCTTAACAGATCTGTGCGATTCCAACTGTGAAATGCTGCTAACCTTTGCTAAACATAGAGTAAGTCCTCAGTAAAGGTTTCCTGATCTCTTTCTTTCCCAGTCTCTCTAACCACCCCACTTTGCTGAAGGTAAATAAGAGGGAAGGGAAGGGAAGGGAAGGGAAGGGAAGGGAAGGGAAGGGA
>PVKU01008477.1:0-73341 GCA_004027475.1 Anoura caudifer
TAATGAGAACCAAAGGCCTGCAACCAAGACTACTTTACCCAGCAAGGCTTTCAATCAAGATAGAAGGCCAAATAAAGAGCTTCCCAGACAAAAGAAGTCTAAAAGAATACACCTCTACCAAGCCAGCTCTGCAAGAGATACTAAAGGGACTGCTTTAAGGAAAGGGAGGAAAGGAGAAAGAGAGGGAGAGGAACACAGGCACAAAAATGGCAATGAATAAGTACCTATCAATAATAACCTTAAACATAAATGGATTAAATGCTCCAATCAAAAGACATAGAATAGCTGAATGGATAAGAAAGCATGACCCACACATGCTGCCTACAAGAGACCCACCTCAGGACAAAAGACCTACACAGACTCAAAGTGAAGGGCTGGAAACAAATTGTCCAAGCAAATGGACAGGAAAAAAAGCCAGAGTAGCTATACTCATATCAGACAACATAAACTTCAAAAAAAGGGCCATAAAAAGAGACCCAGAAGGTCACTTCATAATACTCAAGGGAAGAATCCACCAAGAAGACATAAACATCGTAAATATATATGCACCTAACATAGAAGCACCTAAATACATAAAGAAAATCTTAGAGGACTTCAAGAAAGATATTGACAGCAACACAATTATAGTAGGGGATTTTAACACCCCACTGTCAAAAATGGACAGATCTTCCAAACAAAATATCAACAAAGATATTGTGACACTGAACAACACTCTAGATGAAATGCACTTAACTGATATATAGAGAGCCCTTCATCCCAAAGAAACTAAATACACGTTCTTTTCAAGTGTACATGGAACATTTTCAAAGACAGATCACGTGATAGGACACAACACAAGTCTCAACGAATTCAAAAAAATTGAAATCATATCAAACATTTTCTCCAACCACAAGAGACTAAAACTAGAAACCAATCCCAAGGGGGAAAACACAAAACCCTCAAAATCATGGAGATTGAATAACATGCTATTAAACAATGAATGGGTCAAGAATGAAATTAGGGAAGAAATCAAAAAATTTCTGGGAACAAATGAAAATAAACTCACAACCACCCAAAACTTATGGGACACAGCGAAGGCAGCCCTGAGAGGGAAGTTCATAATGATACAGGCCTACCTAAAAAAGGTAGAAACATTTCAAACAAACAACCTAACCCTATGACTAAAAGAACTCCAGGAACAACAACAAAGATAGCCCAGAGCAAGTAAAAGGAAGGAAATAACCAAGATCAGAGCAGAATTAAATGACATAGAGATTAAATTCTGAGCACAATTCTAAGGATCAATGATTCTAGGAGCTGGTTCTACTGACAAGCCTTTAAGCAGGCTCATCAAGAAAAAAAGGGAGAAGACAGAAATAAACATAATCAGAAATACAAGAGGAGAGATTACAACTGACACCACAGAAATACAAAGGATTGTAAGAAATTACTATGAAGAACTGTATGCCAAGAAATTTGAAAACCTAGGTGAAATGGACAAGTTTCTAGAAAAATATAATATTCCAAAACTCAATGAAGAAGAAGCAGAAAGCCTGAACAGACCAATAACAGCAGATGAAATTGAAGCAGTAATCAAAAAACTCCGACACTCAATAGCCCTGGACCAGATGGTTTCACAGGAGAATTCTACAAAGCATTTAAGGAAGAGCTAACCTCTATCCTTCACAGACTATTCCAAAAAAATCCAAAATGATGGAAGACTCCCAAACTCTTTTTATGAAGCCAGCATCATCCTAATCCCAAAACCAGATGAAGACACAACAAAGAAAGAAAACTTCAGGCCAATATTGCTGATGAACATAGATGCTAAAATCTTCAACAAAATATTGGCAAACCACATACAACAATACATTAAAAAGATCATACACCATGTCCAAGTGGGATTCATCCCAGAGATGCAAGGATGGTTCAACATCCACAAATCAGTAAATGTAATACATCACATAAACAAAAGCAAAGACAAAAAAATCACATGATCATATCAATAGATGCAGAAAAAGCATTTCATGAAGTACAACACCCATTTATGATAAAAACACTTAGCAAGGTGGGAATAGAGGGAGCATTCCTCAACATAACAAAGGCAATATATGAGAGTCCTACAGACAACATCATACTCAACAGGCAAAAACCAAAATCCTTTCCACTAAGATCAGGAACAAGACAAGGAAGTCCACTTTCACCACTTCTATTCAATATAGTATTGGAAGTACTAGCCACAGTGATTAGACAAGAACAGGAAATAAAAGGCATCCAAATTGGAAAGGAGGAAACAAAACTATTATTGTTCGCAGATGACATGATAGTATACATAGAAAATCCTATAGATTCAGCAAAAAAGCTGCTAAACCTAATAAATGAATTTGGCCAAACAGCCAGATACAAAGTCAAAGGATCCAGAAATCAAAGGCATTTTTGTATAGCAACAATGAAACAGCAGAAGCATAAATCAAGAAAAAAATCCCATTCGATATAGCAAAAAGAAAAATAAAATACCTAGGAATAAACCTAACCAAGGAGGTAAAAGACCTATATGCAGAAAACTGCACAACACTGAAGAAAGAAATCAAGGAAGACACAAACAAATGGAAACACATACCATGTTCATGGATTGGAAGAATCAACATCATCCAAATGTCCATACTACCCAAAGCAATTTACAAATTCAATGCAATACCTATTAAAGAACCAATGGCATATTTCACAGGTATAGAACAAACGCTTCAAAAATTTATATGGAACCATAGGTCCCTGAATAGCAGCAACAATTTTGAGAAAGAAGAGCAAAGTAGGTGGGATCACAATACCTGATACCGAACTGTATTACAAGGCCTCTGTAATCAAAACAGCCTGGTACTGGCATAAAAACAGGCACATGGACCAGTGGAACAGAACAGAGAGCCCAGAAGTAAACCCAAGTCTCTAGCAATTAATATTTGACAAAGGGGACAGCAACATAAAATAGAGTAAAAATAGCCTCTTCAACAAGTGGTGATAGGAGAACTGGACAGCTACATCAAAAAAAATGATACTCGAGCACCAACTTACACCATACACAAAAATAAATTCAAGGTGGATAAAAGATTTAAATACAAGCCGTGACACTATTAAAGTCCTAGAGGTGAACATAGGCAGGAAAATCTCAGATATTTCATTCAGCAACATTTTTACTGATATGTCCCATAAAACAATGGGCATAAATGAAAGAATAGACAAATGGGATCTCATCAAAATAAAAATCTGCACGGCTAAAGAAAACAGTATTAAAGTAAAAAGAGAACCAACTGTATGGGAAAACATGTTTGCCAATGATACCTCAGACAAGGGTTCAATATCCAAAATATATAAAGAACTTACATGACTCCATTCTAAGAAGACAAGCAACCCAATTAAAAAATGGGCAAAGGACCTGAACAGACACTTCTCCAAGGAGAACATACAGATCCAGAGACACATAAAAAGATGCTCAATATCACTAGCTATCAGAGAGATACAAATTAAAACCACAATGAGATACCACTTCATACCAGTCAGAATGGCCATCATAAACAAAGCAACAAACAACAAGTGTTGGAGAGGTTGTGGAGAAAAGGGGACCCTAGTGCACTGCTGGTGGGACTGCAGACTGGTACAAGCACTATGGAAAGCAGTATGGAATTTTCTAAGAAAACTAAAAATGGATCTACTTTTTGACCCAGCAATTCCACTGCTAGGTTTATATCCTAAGAACACTAAAACACCAATCCAAAAGAATCTATGTACCCCTATGTTTGTAGCAGCACAACTTACAATAGCCAAGTGTTAGAAGTAACCTAGGTGCCCATCAGTAGATGAGTGGATCAAAATTATGGTACACTTACACAATGGAATTCTATGCACCAGAAAGAAAGAAGGAGCTCCTACCCTTCACAACAGCATGGATGGAACTAGAGAGCAGCATGCTAAGTGAAATAAGCCAGGAAGTGAAAGACAAATACCATATGATCTCACCTTTAACAGGAACCTAATCAAAAAAACAAACAAACAAGGAAAATATAACCAAAGATACTGAAATTCAGAATAGGCTGACAGTGGCCAGAGGGGTGAGGGCAGGGAATTTCAGGGGATAAGGGGAAGGGTTTAGAGCAGCAAGTATAAAGGACACATGGACAAAAACAAGGGGGCAGGTGGAAATGGGAGGGAGGTGGGCAGAGCTGGGGTGGTGAGCTGGGATGGGAGTACAAGACAGAAAACTGTACAAGAACAACAATTTAAATAAATTTTAGAAAAAGTAAATAGAATTTTTATGGAACCAGGTCTCTAGAATTTCCATGTCAAATCCAAGGCCCAAAAGTAATGTTAACATACTTAGAATTATTTTTGCTTGTCTTAAACTCTGAAAGTAAGCAGAGTTTAATGTGTATGTGCATGTGTGTTGGAGGGTGATTTTTCAATTTTACCTTATAGGCTTGCAAATCAAAGCAGTAAGTTGGCAGCATCTCAGTGGTAGTGACACATGATAACAAGTCTCAATATGCACACCAATGTTCACAGAAGCACAATTCATGATAGCCAAGTGTTGGAAGCAACCTAAGTACCCATCAGTAAGTCAGTGGATCAAAAGACTATGGTACATTTATAGAATGGAGTACTATGAAGCAGAAAGAAAGAAGGAGCTCAATGGATCTGGAGAGCATTATGCTAAGTGAAATAAACCAGATGGTAAAAGAAAAATACCATATGATCTTACCTATAAGTGGAACCTAATCAACAAAATGAAGAAGCGAGCAAAATATAGACAGAGGCATTGAAATAATAAACTGACAGTTACCAGAGGGGAGGTGGGAAGGGGTAACAGGGGAAAAAGGGAAGAGTCCTCAAGGAACACATAAAAGGACACATGGACAAAGCCAAAGTGGGATAGGACTGAGGGTGGCATGTGGGGATGTGTTGAATTGAGGGAAGAGGGGGGAGGAAATGGAGAAGACTGTACTTGAACAACATAAAAAATCTTTGGAAAAAATTTATAAAAATTAAAATAAAATAAAACTGTTAAAGGCAGGGAAGAAAAGTAAAACCAGTCCACATAGAATCACTACTCTATGGAACTTTAAATCCTTAAACACTCGTAGTGTAGGGCTCCCCAAACTTTTATATACATTGCTTAGGAAAGTCTCTACTGCTAAGCTACCTTTTCTCATTGCAATGCTATCTATATATCACATTACAGCATCTTCTTCTCACATCCACGACATGTTTTCAGTTCTAATCATTCTAAATCTTATTCAAGGACCATGCCCACAGTTGTAATAATCATCAGATTATCTATCAGTCCTTGAGTGACAGGAAAGTGCTGGGGCCTTCAAGAAGATCCTGTCATTGACCTTTTTCCCTTCCCAGGATTGCCTTCAATTTCTTTCAAAACCAGTTGTCTTTAAGGACAGATTCATGAAAAGAGAAAGTTCAATCAGTAATTTCACCAGACCTTTTAGTTAGCTAACTCACATTTGCCATATACTTCTGTTTTTCCCTTTAGAATACGCACCCTTAAACTGGGTATTCCCTGGAAGGTGAAAAAAAGTAATTTAATTCAGCATAATCTTTGTAATATTACTCTTTCTGGTGGTATTTCTAGAAACATGTCAACTTGTACAACATCCTGTTTTAGTCCATTTATTGTAAGTACAAGGCTTAGGAAGCTATGGTGAAAATACTTTCATGGGCAACTAAGTACCAGGTCCAAATTCTTTTACCACAACTCCAGTTTCAGTGAGATAGATCCATAATGTTCTGGTTGCTGTTACTTTTTTGATTACAAGCTGAATGTTCCCCTCTATTTTTAGAAATCTGAAAAGGGGAACCTTGTCCAAATAATAGTCCTCCCTTCATCTCTCCCATCACATGCACTTGCTGTTCTAATTTCATTTCCATCATTTAAAGGGAAAAATAATAATTGTGTCTTCTTATGCTACCCTTTAGGAGAATGAAAATAACCAAAAACTTTTAATTTTGACACAATGGCCTCACTCAAGCCCTGCAATGCTCAGAACCTGGGAAAGGAATTTTTCTTCATATCTCATTGCTTTAACTTGAAAATGGAAGGAAACACAGAAGTCTTTGGACTCATAAATTAATACTTTTCTTCTCTTACATACACTTTTAAATTACTTTGATTACAGTTATTATTACAACTCAGTATATAAATATTTGAAAGTAGCAAAGCATGAGAAAGAACTTGCTTTTGGAAAAATATTTTGCAACATACTTATGACCAAAAATGAAGTAAATTAAGATAAATTCTACATTTTATTAATCATTTATTCAACTTCATTTTGTAAGAACACTACCTCCAAAAACCAATGATAAAATTATAAATAGAAAGAAATAATTCATCCTTACTATATCTCCATTATAATTAAATTTGCTATCACATGTCTGCTTAAACTGTTTCAGGATCCAAAAATTGCCAAGGGCTATAGAAATATTTTCTTAAAAGGATAACAAGAATACACATGAATATTACCACAGGAAGTCTGTCTTGAAAAAGTTCAGTCATTGTTAAGGTGACGAGAATGGTTTGCGTGACATCAATGTAACCTAACAACTAAAGAGAGTGGATGGCAATGTGCATGTGTGAACAATGATAACTTCACTGTATTAGTCAGTGGGGGCAACATTCACAGGTGAGTGAGCATGCGCACTGTGTGGCCATGACATTTAAAATGACTGAATGAGTAGAACAACTAATTTGCATCGGATTTTGCATTAAGCTTGAACATTCCTCCATGGAAACTCTTTGGATAATTCAGAAAGAAATCTTTTGGGGAAAATGCAATGAATGCAGGGCAAATAAAAGTGGGGCACAAACACTTTCAAGATGGTTGAAAACCTGTTTAAAATGATCCATGTTCTGGAAGGACTACAACAAGCAGAGCACCTGAGAATGTTGAATGTGTACAGGCTGCAATCAATAATGATTGGCAACTGACAGTGCAAGAAATAGAAGCTGATTTGGGGACTCCTAAAACTACCATGTCCAAGATTTTGACACAGGATCTTGGCATGAAGGGTGGGGTGGCAAAATTAATTCAGTGGCTTCTCCTACCAGAGCAGAAGGAACATCATGCTGCAGTTGCCACTGACTTGATTCAAACCACTACCAATGAACCAGATTTCTTCAAGAAGGTCATTACTGGAGATGACTCATGGGTCTATAGTTATGATCCAGAAATGAAGGCCCAGTTGTCCTAGTGGAAGTCGCCTGGTTCTCCATGCCTGAAAAAGCCATAGCAATGTTGCAGCAAGATCAAGACCATGTTAATTGTGTTTTTTGATTGGGAAGGTGTTGTCCATCATGGATATGCCCCTCCAAGCCAAAAAAATTAATAGGTACACTACCTCAATATTCTTTGTCAATTGAGAGATGCAATGGGACAAAAATGTCCTCAGCTATGGGCAGCTGGTGATTGGCAGCTTCATCGTGACAATGGCTCCATGCATGCATCATATCTTGTGCAGAATTTTTGGTGAAACATTAAATCACCCAGGTGTCTTGGCACCCCTACAGCTCAGATGGGGAACCATAAAACTTCTGGCTTTTCCCCAAACTAAAATCATGTTAAAGAGATGAGATTTCGGACTATTGATGAAATTCAGGAAAATACGACAAGGCGGCTGATAGCAATTCCAACAAAGGATTTTGTAGAGTGTTTTAAATAAAGGAAGAGATGTTTTGAGACCTGTGTGAGGTCCCAAGGTGCCTACTTTGAAGGGGACTGAGGCATGATTGACCTATGCACAATGTCTCTGGTATCTTCTTCAGTAAATGTCTCTATTTTTCATATTACATGGCTGAATACTTTATGGACAGGCTACGTATATATTTGAACACACACACATATAGATTTATATGCAAACATACACACAAATGAAAATGTTAACTAAGAAAGAAATGATGAATGACTTCATAGAGTGTGAATCTAGTCATAATTAAGGGTTTAAGGTGTGGCTTTACCCAATTAGATCAGGTATTGTCAAACTTTTTCTGCAAAAGAAAACATTATGAATACGCTTTGTGAATCCTAAATTTGCAAATACTAAATTCTGCTGTTATAATGTAAATTTATACCCATAGAAAGTTACTCTAAACAAATTAATGTGACTGTATTCCAATAAAACTTTATTTATGTAAACTATTATTTGAATTCCATATTTTTTCATATAATGGATTATTAGTATTCTTCCTATTTTTTCCAAACATTTAGAACTGTAAAATCCAATGGCATAATGGAATTAGCCTGTGGACCACATAGTTTGTCTACCACTGAATTGGAACATTAATTTTTAGGGAAGAAAGGAGATTGGCAGTTTCCTCCTTCTAGAAAGCAGTCTGTGTTTGGAGTAGGCAAACTGATACAGGGCCATGTTTCTGTTTCATGGAATGATGGATCGTAGAGCTATATATCATGTGTGCAAGTAAAAACGTGTCTTTCTGCATATTTAACTTTGTCCAATGAGATTTTCTTTTTTGAAACTACTTTCTAAATTTTTCAGTTGCAGTTGACATACAATATTATGTTAGTTTCAAGTGTACAACAGTGATTAGACACTTATGCGACTTATGAAACAAGATGCTCTTTTTCTACCTTGTTCTCTAGGCATTTTCCAACCTTTATTTTCTGTAACCTGTCCTTTATTTAGTGTTGCTTTAGATATCTAAAGTCACTAAGCTCTCTCCCTTTTTTCCTCAGGTTCTGTATTTTCTTTTTGCCTACATATGTTTTAGCCAAAGTTCAAATACTAGAAAGGTAACCTAACATTAGCTAGACAGATTTATCTAAATTGAATTTCATAGGAAACAAGCAGATGCCATTTATCAAAGTTTTTAGGGCAGTGTCAATTTAAAGTATTAAATACTCTGTCTTCAATAACTTTGAACATGTAATTTTCTATTTAAGTTGTATGGATTTTAACTCATGTGTCTATGGTCAGACTAAGTGTGCTATTATTGATTTTACTCAGAAGGTAGGCACAAAATAATTTATTCTTTTTCCCTTATGAAAATATACCTCCTTTTCCCTTCTTTTTTTGTTTCTCCTTATGTCATACTTGATTTATTTTGCCCACATGGTAGATTAAGCATTTTATTTTAAAAAGACAGCCTTTTGATTGAAATCATTCCAAGTACATCTGCTTTCAAGGATAGCTTACCAGACACAGGAACACTGGAGCAAAATATAACAACTGTTGACACCTGAAGAAGTGAGGAAGATATAAAGTTGGTTTAAAAAGTCAAGATAAATGAATAGTTGAGAATAATCCAGACATGTATATTGAGGATAGGAATCTAATAGATATATTTTGAATAAACATTTTAAAATACAGGGTTTGAGTTTTCATCAATTTAATCTTAAAAGCAGAATACTTAAATCAATAGTGTTTCTCTTTTGCAATATTTTATGCTATATAAGAATTCATGCTACTAAAGAGAAATATCATTCCTGACATTACAACTATTTCTGGGAAGACAATACTAATGTGACAAGATTTATGAATATAAAGATTCAATCTTTCTAATGTTCTGATTAGAATAAACAATAACCTACTACTAAGAAGATCATACAAAGTAAATAAAATACATTTCCAAAAACCAGTCAATACAGTAAATTTAGCAAAACAAGATAAAATAAATCTAGCCTATCACTGAATTATTTTATTAAAAAAGAAGGGCATTACATAGAGGGATATTTTTCTCTATATATCTTTCAATTTATGAATATGCATATGCATTAAGCAGAGAAAGCATATGTGAGAGATATGTTTTACTTTTAGTTATCTTTATTCTCAAGTATGCATTATATTAAACAAAAAAGACTTTGGTGTTATATAAGAAAATTTTACTTTGACATTATTTTTGGAGAAGTTGTAAGCTCACAGTAATATTTAGCAGGAGGCACAGAGATTTTCTATGTGCCCCCTGACCCCACACATGTAGAGACACCCCTATTATCTATGTCACCCATCAGAGCAGTGTTTGTTACATTTGATGAACCTCCACTGAGACATCATTATCAGCTAAAGTCCATAGTTTATAGGAGGGGGTCACTCATCAGGTAGTAAATTCCATGCATTTGGAGAAATTTATGATGATATGTATTCACCATTATAGTATGGTACAGAGAAGTTTGATCTCCCTAAAAATCTTCTGTGCTCCAACTTTTCATCCCTTCCTCCTTACTAACCTTTGGGAATCACTGATCTTTTTATTTTGTCTCCATACTTTTACCCTTTCCAGAATGTCATGTAATTGTAATTATACAGTATGTTGTCTATCTTTCAATTATATAATTTCAAAATCCAAACCACAAAGCTTTAGATATCTCATGAACCTTTTTTTTCTTCACCCTTTGTTTATAATCTTCAAACTTTCTGATTCAGAATAACCTGGGATTCTTTTGTGAAAATGTATGCTATTCCACGTATACACATTTGACTGGTTTTAAAAAATACTTAAAAATCTGAACTCTAGACAAATATCCTAAGTGATTCATATGCATATCAACTTTTGAGAACCATGGTTCTAATCCCTATTATCACTGCCCTCTATTCCCCTTTTGCCTACTGATTTACTTTTGCATTAGCTATAATTGCCTATCAATTCTATCAGATGAACCATTAACTTTAGGATTTGCCTCAAATTCTGTGAATATATGGAGCTTGGAAAAATATACTGGACCCACTGGATGGCTCAGTTGGTTGGAATGTCATCCTGTGCACCAAAAAGGTTGTGGGTTTGATCCTTGGTTAGGGGACATACCTGGGTTGCAGGTTCGATCCCTTGGGGCACATATAGGAGGCAACTGATTGATTGATGTTTCTTACTTTCTCTCTTTCTCCCTCTCTCAAATCAATAAGCATGTCCTTGGGTGAGGAAAAACAAAACAAAACTGGACCTGGACCAGGACTAAAAATTAGAATCAGAATCTCAGGTTGTTAGGGCCTAGGCGCCCATATTTTTTTAAAGCTACCAAAACATTATAATCTGCAGATAGTGTTAAGAACTTCAGTCTGAAGCCATTTTCCATATTGCATGCAAAGTTATCTTTCTAAACCATAAACATTTTAAAGCACAGTCAATGGCTCAATATCAACTTAATTATATAAAGTCTAAATTCTATGATATAATCACTTCCTACTCTGGACCCTGATTTCCATTCCAGGATGATGTACACATTTAAGCTTCAAAAATAAATGATCCAGCCCTGGCTGATGTGGCTCAGTGGATTGAGTGCCAGTCTGCAAACCAAAAAGTAGCTGGTTTGATTCCCAGTCAGGTCACATGCCTGAGATGTGGACCATGTCCCCAGTAAGGGTTGCATGAGAGGCAACCACACCCTGAAGTTTCTGTCCTTCTCTTTCTTCCTCCCTTCCTCTCTTTATAAAAATAAAATAAATAAAATTTTTATTTTTTTTAAATATGGTATCTGTCAGAAGTAACACCTGCCTGACTGTGGTTGGTAGGGTAATAATATGGATGTAATAATTTATAGTTTTAACTTGAACATTTCACCTATTATATGGTGTCCTTGAGTGTGATATTGTTATTTTACAGAATTGCATATTTATGATTTTGTAATAAAAGAGTTTTTTAAAAAGGGTGGATTATTGGGGCTAAACCCTGTATTATTGTTTCTTGTGATTTCCAGAGCAAGTAAGGTTGTTACAAGCTATTGCTTTGTCCACTCTCTCCTCTCTGCCTAGGGTGTTTTGTCCCATATTATCTAGCTGGTATGTTTTCACTATTCATTCAAACCTGCACAAATTTTATTTCTTCAGTAAAACCTTCTCAAATTTTCTCCATGTACACCTTTCCATTATATAATTTTACTGGCATTTATTTGTACTTACTGCTTTATAATTATTTTCATACATATGTGTCTATGTTACTAGATAGAGAGCATGTAAGCACATTATAGTATTCTACAGTACCTAAAGTGTAGTGGATGCTTGGTAAATATATATTGAACTAATGAAACTGTATTTTAAATGTCTGCTTGTTACTGAGGTTCATTTTGTGAACATGACATTCATTTTGTGAACATGACATTGTGAACATGACATTCATGAGCTGTTTTCAAATTGTGACCCAACTCTCCAAAAGTTCTTGGGTCCAGCGCTTTACATGGGATATCATGGGGCAGAAAATACACTTAGTTGACCGTAACCATGGCTTTTCACCCTTTCTTCAAACAGAAGTGAGCCATTTTTACCTGTTTTATTAATAGGGATTCCAGATTATTGTTTCCAAGCCTGAAGAAGTGACACTTATTATCTTCTTATCTTAAATGATTAGTAAACTGGACAACATATGTAAAATCATTACATATGGATATTAAAAATAGATCATACCAAAAAACAAGAGGGAAGGATAAAAAGAAATAAGTTCTATCCCTAGCTTACTTCCTGGATGTAGTTTTTAAGCTGCAGTACTGAGAGGTGGAATCACAACAGAACCTGGTAATCTAAGGAAATTTGAAGACAGAGATGGAAGGCTGGAGAGTCTAAGCAGGATGTAATTTTCAGGGAAGAGTAAGATAAATAATATATCTATTGAGATACATATACCTACAGAGGAAACCGCTCAACTTTTTGTATGTGTGAGAAGAAACTACCTTAGGATAGAAAAACAGCAGAACAGGTAGCTCCAAGACCCTGCACATGGTTTTAGAGGACTCATGCTCACACCAGCAAGGGCGAAGACCTCGGAGCATGTGATACATTGGGTTATGTCACACAGGAACGAAATTCTGCTATTAAGATGATTGGGAGGTGGGGATAGCTGGGTGGGTGGGAGGGTGGGCAGAAAGTGGAGACAAATGTATTTGAATGACAATAAAAAACAGAAAAAAAGATGATTGTTAACAACGGTACCTTACATGGTAATAATTATACTGTTATTTCTCATAAAGAAATTCAAGAGGAAGTCAGTCTATGACAACTCCTCTGTCTAGACCATTATTAGTATATGACTTTCTTACGTGAGGTCATTGCATTGTCACAAGATGCTTACTGAGGACTTCAACATTGTTTTTGGCATCAAGAAAAAGAGAGGGGGAGTCAGGTAAGGGAAGTAGAGAACTTGCTGACTAAATATTGACCTTTTTCAGGAATATTCTCATAAGGTTTGATTAATGCCTTCCATACACATTTCGCTCACTTCTAGTGGAAAGGAAAGCTGATACACACACACACACACACACACAAATATAGCAGATGTATATATTTATGGTGGATTAAATATACATATGTTTAAGTATATATGTATTAAGTATATATAAATATATATGTATATATATGTTTAAGTTGACATATTGCTACATGAAGTAAAGCTGGCGTTGTGTTACTAAGGAAGAGGAAGAGATGGGTATTGAGTAGGCAGTTGTCTTTCCCCGCCACAGGATCAGACTACATTTGCCATCTGTCTTGCTGACTTCTTTTAGTTTTAATAGGAGGAACCAATTCTAACACTTGTAAGTTGAATTTGGAGAAAGAAGTTTATGAGCTTTATTACAGTTTTTCCCTAACTATAGGCATCATTAATATTTAACTGTCATTAAAAATCATTAAAAAAATAACAAAAGCATTTGTTCTTTGAATGACTGGATACTTGTCTAAAGGTTTTTGTAAAAAACTATAGCATACAATTCTTGCATAAGGAAAAATCTTTTGTTTGTGTTCCAACATGTTTTAGCTTTCTACTGTTTTTTGTTTAGGAAACCAGTTCAGCAACCATGTAAAGTTTAACACCCCGGGCAGATCAAGATGAATGTGGCCATTCCTGTTAAATAGGGCACTGTTTGCTCTATGTAAAGAAGATATATTACAGGGTGGAATGATATATATATCGCTGCAACATCTTGTAACCACACTCCATTAGAAATGATTACCACCACAATGCTGCATGGTCTAAATTAGGTTCTTATTTCTTTAGAGCACAGGGGTGAACAAGAGGCCAGCTGCCGGGACGGCATGACCCAGTCTGCTGCTCTGCCTGACCTATGTCAGGAGTAATCTCAATCAAAGCTGTAACGGCCACCATGTCAGCTAGGGTGACTTGTTACAGTACTGGGTCTAAAAATAACAACTGTCTATCAGTGTCAGTGCATGAAAAATTAAATTTCATTGGAATTTTAAAAGAATTGTGAGCTAGACTAATGCCATAAAGTCTTGTGATTATAATTTGTTTGTAATAGAGCAAAAAGTTGTCAGCCTTCTAACATTTTACTATTTTTTTCTGATCAGAAGGGAAATAATAGAATAGTTTTCAAGAATATTTATCCACTTTCACCACAAACACCTGTATATGCATACAAGAGTGTTTAAAGTGTGTGTTTGAAATAATTTACCACCTGGTAATTGTTTTCTTTGACTTTTTGATTCAACTAACAACATGTATATTCCTAAATATACTTGTCTTTTGTGAAGAAGAGGTTTAATAAATAGCTACATTTAAAGTCTAGACTAAAATCATGCTGAAGTCATTGATTTATTTGGGGATAAGTACTCTTAACTAATGAACCCAAAATTTAATCTTAGGAAAGCAAAGAAGATTTCACAAATGAATCCACAGCATGATCCAGTTTGATTCATAGCAGTTATGAGGGAGAAGATGGAAATTTAAAGATTTAAATGGAACTTGCTTTGGAATAACTTTTTCAGATTCAATAAACTGAGGTTTACTGGCCATTTGGAGTAAATCTGTATTAACAAAATTAAAAAGTGATTAACCCCAATAATAGGGATAATTAATGAAAATTATCAAGCTAAAAATTTAAAAAAGTAAATAGTTTAAAATATTTGGTGAAATATTCTTCTCATAGGAGTTAAGCATGAATTCTTATTTATAAACATTAGTAAAGGGTAACTGTCAATTCTTGGAAATAAAAGAAGACTTGAAACAAAAGACATCTTAGCTATATCCTCAGGTAAAACAGTCAAAGGGAGAAGATGACTTGAGAAAGACATTCAAAGAGCAAAATAAATACTAAATGTAAACTAGCTTACTATAATAGGTAATGATTTGAAGGAGATTTAAAAAGCAGGTCCACAAAATACAACAAATAAAAGAAGAAATTTTCCATTGTTTTTAGATGTGAAGGTGTACCTCACTCGGTTACATGCAATACACACTAATGTGTAATACAGAAAATACAGCGGTGCGTGAAAAATAAAAGTGATGCACGCTGCATTAAATGGTATAAGATATGAGAAAGAATACTTACATTGAGAGGTAGAGATTATGGGTTGCCAAGAGAGGAAGAAAGTGAGAGAGATCTTATAGATATCTAACAAGAGACTCTTCTAGGCGGAAGAAACAATCTTTGAAATAGCAGAGCGGATGGCAGGTAAGAAGAATAGCTAGAAGGTATGTGAGGCTGGTGTAGAGTAAGTAGGGAAGACAAGGAATGAGAAAGTCAGTGAGGTAACCAAGAATCATCATTTGGGACTTGGGCCATGATAACATTTTGGGTTTTGAATTTAATTCCAAATTTTAATGTAACAGTTTTAAAAAGATCACTCTGAATTCCCGTTTTAGTCAGTCTACCTTTTACAATAAAATGCAATACACTGAGTATTTTAAACAATGTTTATTTCTCACATTCTAGAGGCAGGAAATCTAAGGTGACAGGGCCAAGCATGACAGAGTTTGGCTAGGGTTGACTTCCTTGTTTACAGATGGTCACCTTCTCTCATAATAGGGAGATCTTGAGTCCCTTCCTCAGTGTGTACTGATGTTAACCTATCATGATGGTCTCACCATCATGAATCCATCTAAGCCTAATTACCTCCCAAAGACCATGTGGGTATATGAGAAGGAGATGTGGCTCAATGGGAAGGACACTAATTAGGAACTATTTTAAGTATCTAGCTTCTCGATAAAAGATAATTGTCCATGCCACAGTTGTACTGGAAGTAGCAGTGAGAACTGGCCAGTCTCTAGACCCCTTTGAATGTCAGTTGACAATCTTTGTTAAATTATTACTGTGGCACATTTATACAATGGAATACTATGCAGCAGAAAGAAAGAAGGAGCTCCTACCCTTTGCAACAGGGTGGATGGAACTGGAGAGCATTATGCTAAATGAAATAGGCCAGGTGGTGGAAGACAAATACCATATGATCTCACCTATAAGTGGAACCTAATCAATAAAACAAACAAGTGAGAGAAATAGAACCAGAGACATGGAAAGAACAGATTTACAGTAACCAGAGCGAAGGGAGGAGGGGGGTAATGAGGAAAGAATGGAAAGAGTGGTCAAGGAACATGTACAAAGGACCCAGGGACAAAGATAATTGGGGGTGGGAGGATTAAATGTGGGAAGTGGGGGGTGGGTAGGTCAGGGGAGAGTAAAGGTGGGGAAATGGGGACAACTGTAATTGAACAATAAAAAGGGAAAAAAAGTTAGCTAAAAACATCCTTTTTACTACCCTGTTCTGAAAGACAATCCAGATATAAATTCATATCCCAGACCAAAAGGTTACAAATAATTAAAAATAACAGCTAATGTCAAAAAGAAATTATTGGATATGGGGTATAAAAAATGACATCAAGAAACACTCAATTAGGTTTTCTAAGGTTTAATTTCCTCAAACATGTAATAAATAATTTATTAACTATAATAGAGGATTATTGTGAAAATTAACTCTCAATGTATAAATGCATTTAAGCTAATTATTATATTTTATATGAAATCAATATATAGCATATACAATAATTATTATATTATTATATCATAGACCATACGTAGTTGCTTAAGATAGATGCTAGCCCAAAACTTTTTCAAACTCCTCCAGCAATAAATAATCTCAAGTTGCAGAACTTGGTGTTTCTATATCCACATGGAAATATTCTATCCCAAATATTTGTTTCACGTGTCCCTACAGGCAGTTCTCCTATAGCTACCTTCTTCACTAGGCAGGAGCAATTTTAATGTGCATATGTTAACTTATTTTAAAATTTGTTTAGTTTTTGTTTTCCCTCTTCCTATGACTTTGGCTGTTTATAATCTACTTATTTAATGGCTCTTGTACAAGTGTTCATCTTACATGATTGCTTATTCTTGTGGGGAGGGATGTGATCAAAGGCAGAGTTTCAAACAGAATAGGTTGGACATATGAAGGATCCCAAGAGTCAGGTCTCAGGATTCCCTCATAGGCAGGCAATCAGTGACTCCGGAACTGAGCTGTAGATGCTGAGAGGCTTGTCTCCCATCTGTGTGTACTCAGTGGTGGCACACTCAGAAGATGATGATATCTTATAGTATACTGATCTATGCATTTTTCCAAATTATGTAATTATTTTAAAAGCAAAGAGAAGAAAAAACTGTAAAATATTGAATTTGTAAATAATTTATATAATATTATCAAATATCAAAATATATATTTGAGCTTGTTTTCATGACTGTATTTATATTGATATTTGTTTCCATATTTATATTAGTGTATATTTGTTTATTTTAAATATTTTTATGCTTGAAATGTCTACATGCAATTCCTAATTATGTTTTATTTTTCAAGGATTATTTATTATTCTTGATAGAAACCATAAATGAGAATATTTTAAAAGTGAAGAAATAGTCTGTTTAGTCTAAAAACAGATTATATGCCAATCACTATAGATAAGGATATTTATCAAAATTACACACATGATTTTATGTGAACAAGTAAACTTACAATTACAGAAAAGATGACTCATTTTATAATGTGAAAAAAATAAATAAAAGTAATAGATTTTATATATGTAACTTTCCTTCAGAGAGAAAGGGTTAATTTTTTAAATGTTCTTTTTTGCAATCGAGATTTTATTCACACATTTAAACAACTCCCACTTAAAAATATCTTTTACATTTATTTTTATTTAAATAATTGTAACATAAAAATAAAATTGCTTTTAATCAGCAACTGGAAAAAAACAGGACAGGAGGATGACTTACATTTAGTTCTAACAAAAATGATTCATAATTATATTATAGCATTTTGTGCTTGAAAAGTACCTTTCATCTTTAAAATTTTAAAGCCACTATGTGTAATATAGTGATATAGTACATCCACCGGAGCTAAATCTTTAAACAAATCAATATTCTTGTGATTAAATACTTTAATGAGAACTCTACAAAAACATAGTTTCTATGGTTCAATACCTCAACATTTCTACTTTTTATATAATACTGTTTATTCACAGGAGGCTAATAAATCATTATTAGTTTTCCTTACAAATATTCCTCAAACTGGAGTTCTTATTTCTCTACAAACAAGCTGTGATTAAAAGCAAATAAAAAATAAGACAAATCTTAGATACCTACTACAGAATAAAGTATTTATCTTATTAAACTTAGGATTTATACTACATTATTATTTTTGGTAATCTGAAAGACAACTCCATGTCTGTATATACGTGTTAGTATAAGAGTTTGAAATCCAGATTTCTGAGAGCTTACAACAGCAAACAGAAGAGAAAAATTCTAATGGAAATCTTTAAATATATTGATGAAGCCTGTAAGGGGATCGTATTTATAAGTTTTTACACATCAAAAAAATTATGTCCCCTTTCTAAATATACATTTTAGACTAATATAGCAGTTAAAATAATAATTCTACTTAATAACCATTATGATATCAACCAATTAACCCCATAAGTCACCTCCATTGTGTCATGATGTCTTCCGTGGAGACTCCAAATACCACAGTGGGCACCCCCAGAGTCCAGAAGTTCAAAGATGTAAAAGTTTACATCTTTACCTCTCAACATCACTTTGGGATTTAACCTAGGCCCATTTTAGTCTGACAATCACAGATTTTAGACCAAGAGCTTTTAACCTGGAGTTCATAAATGGATTTAGGGAATCTGTGAACTCAAATGAGAAGTATTTTAAAATAAATGATTTTTCTTATTTTAATTAATCTGTAATTAATATTATGCATCACATTTAACCTTGTGACTAGGTAACAACCCAGAGCAGTGTTGGCTGGACATGAGATGTAAGGCCTGGTCATCTCCATCAAAGTTGTTGTATCTTAAAATATTTTTTACATTCATTGCTGCATTAAAATTATAGTAATTGTTAGATTCATTACTAGATATTGTTATCTACTATTTTAGTAAAAGGACACTTATGTTCCTATGCTTCAAATATACATTTTAATATTTTGCTAACTGCATTTCAATGTATTTGGTATGCATTGTAATTTTTGGAATTTCTTGTATGTATTAACATTTTTATTCTGAGTAAGGATTCATAGACAGAATCCATAGTGGTTCGTGGCAAAAATTTAAGAAATCCCATGATTATCAGGTTAAGATGATTGAGATTGCTTTTTAAGTCATCTTTATCCTTACAGATTTTCTGCCGATGTGGTAGATCAATTAATGAGCAAGAGTCATTGAAGTCCCCAATGATAGTTGTGAATGTTTCTACATCTGCTTTCAATTCTAACAGTTTTTGACATGTTATTACATGCACATACATTTAAGGTTGTTACATCTTCTTAGAATATCTTTCCATTATCATTGTATAATGTTTCCCTTTACTTCTGATTCTCTTTTTTGGTTTGAGTCAGTATTATCTGAAGTTAATATTACTTCTACTTCCTTTAATTAATTTTAACATGATGACCTTTCTCCATTGCTTTATTTTTTAACCTATATCTCCATATTTAAACTGAATCTTTATGAAGTGGTTTTCTTTTAGAGAGCATATAGTTGAAATTTGTTTTGTTTTGTTTTGAACTCAATTTGACCATTTCTGCCATTTTACTTGTTTGTTTTTTGTCACTTACACTTGCTATTTTTTGTTGGTGTTGTTGCAGTTGTTTAATGCTTTTTGATTTTGTTTCTTTTTAGTTTTTTTTCATGCCTCTCCTGGTTTTAAGTGAATATCACTGATTATTCTACTTAATCTCCTCTCTGAATGTCTTGTTTATAGTTTATTTTTTTTTTATTCTCCTTGAAGTACATTTTTTCATTGCTTTCAGAGAGAGAAGGGAGAGAAACATCAATTGGTTGCCTTCTTATATATGTCCAGACCGGATCGAACCTGCAACCTGGATATGTGTCCTGACAGGAACTGAACCTGTAACTCTTTTGTCCACTGGACAATGCTCCAATCAACTGAACCACACCAGCCAGCTCATTTATAGTTTAATAAAAACATTTTTGGGGAGTTGCTCTTGGATTGACAATACATATTGAAATAATCACAATTCTTTCTTTTCATCATTTATGACATTGTTGCCATTCATTGCACTTTTACATATAATATAAACTCTCCAATACATTGTCAGTTATTGCTTTATGTAAGTTATTTTTAGAGCAATTAAGTACAAGTAAATTAAAAGATTATATTTCTTTTAAAAGATCATATGTATACATATAACCAGAAAAGAAATATAATCACATATATATATATATATATATATATATATATATCAACTTTCTTCTACTTCAAGAATTTCCTTCAAGGTATTTTGCGGGGCTGTTTTACTGGCAATGAGAGTATTCAGGTTTTATTACCTGAGAAAGTTTTTTTTTATCTCTCCTTCAGTTCTTAAAATAGGCTTAATATTTTTAAATTTAAATTTACAGAAAAACTAGAAGACATTATAAAGAATTCCACATATCCTACACCAAGTTTAAATTACTTGCAACTTACTATAGTATAGTGCATTTTGTTAGAATTAATGTGCTGTTGTTGATATATTATTACTAAATGAAGTGCATAGTTTACTTAGTTTTTTAAATTTTTTCTCAGGTAATGAAGACAGAAGATCATCATTTAATGATCTTCATTACCTGTCTGAGGCAGTGATCCTCAGGTTCTCCACTGTGAATTTTGTCCCCTTTACTTACCGCATTTATTTATTTATCTATCTATTTTACTTTAATTGTTGTTCAAATACAGTTTTATGCCTTTTACTCCCATCCCAGTCCACCCCCAGCCCTCATACAGCATTCTTAAGGAGGCTATAACCATGTATAGTATAGCATATAACCATTCAGGGTGTGTTGATTTATGCTACCTATCATTATGAGGGCAAATTATCTATATAAATTATTGGCATTCTTCTGAATGAGCGATTTCTCTCCCCGACTCTGTCCCAATTTGTTAATGTATCAATCAAATAATAATTTATTATTATGAGTCCAAATTCATGAATATTTTGTTTATACTTTGGAACACAATCCAATACTATTGTGTTTTGTTGCTGAATAGTTCCACCTTTGGCCACTAGGAGCTCTTTTAATGACCTTTTGTGTCCCTTTGATACCCTCCATCAATGATTTCTTTTTAACACTGCCTCGCTTTCTGGCACTATGAGATGCTTCAGGCTTATTTTATATATTTACAACCCCAGTCCTAAAATATCATTTCTCCAAGAAGCTTCATTTCCTTTTTCTTAGAGAATGGTTTTAGAAACCAAAATCCAGGTACTGGGTACACTCATTGTTACTAGATAATCAGTGCTTTTAGTCCATCTAAGTCATAGAAAAAGCAAATAAATGTATGTATACTAATCTATCTATATACATATATCTAAATATTTCTGTAAGTAATTTTTTCATTTGTATTACTTTACACATGAGTTTAGGCTAAGTCTCCAACAAATCCATTACCACATGGACCACTGTAGCCCCCCCGCTCATCTATAAATACCCACTCTAAAAGCAACAAACCAGCTCTCACCATCTGCCATCCATTTATGTAATTGCTCAATTTCAGTATATATGTATAATAGCATCAGACTTGCTCATACTTACCCTCATAAGAAACTAATTGATCACCTTCATCAGCTTGTATTGAGGGCACATATCATCAACAGTGTTCATGTTTATGTAATGGTTACCTTACTAGTATACAGTTAGTTTTTTCTTACCGTACACTGCAACTTTGGAAATGTTCTGCACTCATTTCCAAAGTTACTTAAGCAAGCACTTTTTCACCTTGTCCCCACACTGTTTCATACATTAATCATGCCATTAATTTCTCTTGTCTTAGTCTACCGTTCCTTTGTGGGAATCCCTAGATATACCAAGTAGATTTCTTTTTTGAACTGGTATACATAAATGTTCAAATCCTGTGCTGTAAATTTCTATGCATTTTGTTAACTTATTAATAGAGTAATCCAGTCTCTAAAAAATTTTTTGACCTCTGGTTGGTTGAATCAAAGACGTAGAACCGTCAGATACAAAGGGGTGACTCTGCAGGACTTTTTCTGTTTAGCCTGCTGATGTTGTAAATTACATTAAATGATTTCTTAATGTAAAAACAAACTTGCACATTGGAATAAATCACATGTGGTAATGAAATATAATTCTACTAATACATCATTACATTAAATTTATTAATATTTTGTTAAAGGTTTTTTGCATCTATATTCATGAGAAGCATTGGTCTGTACTCTTCCTTTCTTGTAATGTGTCTGGTTTTGATATTAGGGTAATTTTGGCTTCATTGAATAAGTGCATTCCTTCTTATATTTTCTGAATGACTCTGTAGAAAACTGGTATTGTTTATTCATTAAATGTTTGGTAAAATTTTCCAGTGAAACCATTTGTACTTCACACTGCTTTTTTTGAAAGGTTATTTATTATTGGTTCAATTGTTTTAATAGATACAGGCCTATTCATATTATATATTTCTGCTTTATGGGCTTTGAAGTTTGCATCATTGAATGAAGTATTCCATTTCATCTGTTATCAACTTTGTGAGCAATGAATTGTTCAGTCTTTACTAATGTTTTTGTGTCCATGTAATCAGTGGGGGTGTCTCCTCTTCACACCTTTTCCCTTATTTTTTCCCCCTTGCTTAGTCTAGGACGAAGTTTATCAATTTTACAAATTTATCAAGTTATTGATTTTTCTAAGAACCAACTTTTGATCTCTGAATTCACATATTTTCTTAGATATTTAGATTCTAGTTGGGGTTTTCTCTTATGATCTTAGTTTTCACATAGTTTAAGAAACATAGTTTACTGTTCCTGCCACAGTTTAAAGCTGCTGAATTTTAGTTTGTTCAACTTTATCCTTTTGGTATGTTTAAACAATTTCCAATTTTTTGTATATTAAACTGAAGCTACAAATTTACCCCTTAATTTGCATATATAGTTAAATAATATAAGTATGTAACTAATATGTAATACATAATAATATAATTAATTTTGCATTTTAATATATAATTATATTTTTAAATTAAGACAGAAACTTTAGTTTATGTATAATGCGTTTTAAAGTATTTTCTTATATCTTGTTACTTTTTGATTCTCATTTATAGTTTATATCTGAATAAGAGGTTATCTAAAAATTGTATCCTCATCCTAGAATTTATATTTATTTGTCACAGTCTTTTTTAATTCTTCAATTATTTTTCATTTTGTACATTTTCTTTAACTTCTATTGATTCAGAAATTGCATTCATATTTAAGAATGATACCTGGGATATAGAGGAGGAACTCCATATATGAAGGCAAGGTCTGTCCAATGTCATTCTTCAATTCTTCGGTCTAATCACAGAGCTGCTTGCTTTGCTGGACAGAAACTAAAAGTCCTTGCCCTGGGTGCTTTCAAGTTCTATAACAGGAAGTGTGAATCATAGCTCTTTGGCATTCTCATTATGAAGTGAGAGAGGGAAATTGATAGTTTAACTGCTTAGTGTAACTTCAATTAGCTTTCCTGGTTTTCAACAGCATGACTTACCTTTGATATTTTTAGTGCTTGCTTCTAAATCCAATTCCTCTCCAAGATTACTTTGGGCAGAATTACTGACATTTCCTCTAAAGAAAATTGTGTAAATATTCTAAACTGCTGCTCTCCCAATTTATTTTATTAGTTGCCATTCCTCAGTAGTCATTTATTGTTCCTACAATTTGTTGAAATCTCTTCTGATTTTTTTCTTTTTTAATTATTTTACTACTCTAAACCCATGTATGTATTTCCCATTCGTATAAAATTACTTAATGACATCTTAGAGGGAAAGTAGGAGAGTTCAACACATAGGCAGAAAGACTTATTTAATTAAAATTTTCACCTGAAATATTTAAATAAAAAATCATGCCCTGACTGGTGTGGCTTAATTGGTTGGACATTGTACTGATGAGCAAAAGGTCGCCGATTCCATCCCCAGCTGGGCATATGCCTGAGTTATGGGTCAGGTCCCCAACTGGGGTTTGCAACAGGTAGCCAATCAGTTTCTCTCACATTGATATTTTTCTCCTTCTCTTCCCCCCTCTCTAAATATATAAACAAAATCTTTTAAAAATTGTATAAGCAAGTTTAAGTTTACCAAAGATGAAAGGAAGGGACAAGCAAAGGAACACAAATACAGGACTCATGGGCATGGACAAAGTGGGGGGGACTGACTGTGGAAGGGGGGAAGGATGGGATATGGGAGAGCCAAGGGGAAAATCAGGACAACTTGTAACTAAACAACAATTTAAAAAAAAAGACAAAAAACACGAACAACCAAGGAACCCTAAAAATATTTTTACTTATTTATAATATTTTCACATTAGACTATTCAATAGCTAGTTCAGATAAAGTTACAGAAGCCCAGATTAGTTTCCTGTAAATGTATTCCCTTCTAAAAGAAGAAATACATTTATTATCTGCATTTGTTACATTATTTTTGGATTTAGTGATTTTTTAGTGGCATTCTCTATTTTTTTCCAAGTAAAAAATATTAAGAAAAAAGAAAAAAATGGAACATTTTTTATTAAAGCTATCACCAGAAATGTAGCAGAAGAAAGATTTAAACTCTTAATAATGATAAAGAAATATATTGTGACACCTAGGGCTTACAGAGTTTGTAGTCGGGCGTTGAGAACCAACTGAAAATAATCACAAACCCACAGTAGATTTTAGTAAGCCCTTTATTATTCCACATGTTTGGTTGATATTTAATCATGATGATACTTAATCCATCTTTCCTAACTGACATAGAACATAGTGAGATATTAAAACAATTTTTAACTAGGACACAAAGTTACTTTTCAATTTATATGTTTCTCATTTTATCATTGTATGTGACAAAAAAGATGGTATAGGCTTTTCTTCTAATTCTGATTTTCACCAGTTTTGGAAACTACTTCTAGAAAAGCATATTTTGTGTATAGTTGAACCCTACAGCCATATAAGTAGCTTCCCTACCTTGAGGTGTTTTATTCTACAAGACAGCTGTTGTCGCTTCTATCCATTCAATCACCAGAGTATTTACAACAACAGATATCTCTAAATATGCAAGCCCTTCAGTATTTAGGTATAAAATGGGTATAAATACTGGGCAATTGAAAGATTTATTCAAATAAAGTAGTACAAGCCCCTGTATAGTTATCCATTTTAAATGAATCAACTCCCCACGGCATCAGCAAGATGTGTGCTCAGCATGTGTAGACCAGTCACCGTTTGTTTTCTCTGCTGGCTCTGATGATGCTAACACCTTAGTATAAATTTACACAGGAGGATAAGTGATAAAATTTCAACCCACCACAAATCTGCCATAAAATAAACCATTCTATAGTTCTTTGTCCAAAACAGATTGTGGTAGTGAAATGGTAGCTATAAGCAAAATCAAGCCTGTAGCTTAGAAATCAAGGTTTCTTCTTAAGTTTCCACAAAATGCTCTAATCAAATTATTTTAAATTATTAGTTATTTGATGGATTTTGCTCAATAAACTAAGTGCAAATTTTGTATTATATAAATGTAAATTAAGTAGTATATTATCATATTCATTCTCAAAGTCATAATTTCCACTTTTATTAAAATGAATGCTTTGTTGGCCTTCAGGCAAATACTTCTTTCTCTTCTCTTTTTTTTAGTACTGATGATTTTAGCTTGCTTTGTATGTCTAGAAATCTATATTTTACTGAAGGTTTTAACATATTTATTCATGGAGGATCTATTTTAAGCACTAGAGAATAATCTAGCTTAGTGTTCTCTCTTCTCTCTTTTTATCTCTCTGTCCCAAAGATATATTATACACAGATATATAGATATAAAAACATTTTTCTGCCTATATATCATCTCTCCCTCCCTCTCATACATATATTAGATAGATATAAATACATAGTAATAAAATATCTCTATGTATATCACCTCCCTCACTCCATCTCTCTTGTATATGTATTTCTACATATATAGTTTTATACATAAATGTAAATTATGATATACATATTTATATATAGTTCATTTTGACCACTTAAATGTAGTAAAATTATAAGCAAATAAAATGATAAGTGAACCCATTTTTCTTAATAATATAATTTAAAATCATCAATTTCAATTTTATTTTTCACATGCTTACTTAATAGGTAATAACATTTTAAGTGGATAAACAAATGCCAAAGACAAAATTTTGTTCTTCATAAAATGGCTATGATATAGCTACAGACAGACAGACATAGCCATTCATGCAGTTTAGTTGAGCATATTAGAATATAAAGTCTGAAAATCATATATACTACTTTAATAGCTGCATTCTAATTCCTTGAATATTGAATAAGACAGATGGAAAAGGACAAGAATTATATGATTTCACTGAAATGAGAGAGATAAACAGAAACCAACAAATAAACAAATAAAACAAACAGCCTAAAAACCCTCATAGGCACAAACAGCCTAGTAGTTACCAGAGCAGAGGGGAGCTGGGAAAGAATGAAGAGAGTAAAGGGCGTCAAATGTATATGATGACAGAAGGGCCGTGGCTGGTAAGCAAATGATGCTGTATACAGATGACTTATTATAGAATTATTTGCTTGAGAGTTACTTACTAACCAATGTTACCCCAATAAGTTTAATAAATTGAAAAATTATAAGTTCATGTTGAGCAACAACAAAATAAAACCCTTGATGAGGAAATAAATAATAGTAAAAATAAAATTTGGTTTCTTTCTTCTTTTGTAATTTATGTTTTTCTTTTTAAGTCTAAATATTTCCAGATATATGCTGTTGAATATATTAAGAGTATGTAGAAGAAGGCATAAGACTCATTCATCATTTGAGATCTTACAATTGCAGGTCTTACAAAACACTTTTTTTTAGTTTCAAAACACTTGAAAAACTAGTTCAAAGATATTTAAGGAACTAGTTCAAACGTTTGGAAGTTGCTTGAGGTTTCAGAATATAATTGATTTCCTTAATCATTTTATTATATATCAGTTAGTAACTCTTCAAAAATCAGACATTGAAATGAAAGAATCACTCCATCTGCAACTGTACTGCAGTCTGACAATGATTAAGTAACCAAACAAAACCTACAGAAGGGAGTCCAGTCAGCAAACTTGGCTTAGAATCTACATCTAAAACATTAATTGCATTAATCCCAAACATTATCCAACAATATATAAGGCAAAATCTATAATACTAGTATTTTTATTTTACTGTTTCAATGTCAATCTTTGATTTTTAGTTTTTTTCTTTTTATTTTACCTCATCATTAATAACATATACTAAACTTAAAGATACTGATTTGGACGTCTGCATTTTGCTCAGTTAGCTCTTGTGCAGAATACAGAGGAATTAATTCTTAATAAACACTAAGAAAGCATACATGTGTTAAGTCAAATATTCCTTGGCTTATTTGTATGGTTGTTTGTACTATGGCATAAACATTTGAAATTATAACTTTAGTTATTATAATTAATAAGTTACTATAAACACCATGAAAATGGATTTATACCAAAATACTTAAAGAATCTTGAAGACTGAGCAGGACCTCACATTTTTGCCCTTAGGATTGTTAACAGTGGGGCTATGGGAAATTTATTTAACCTTTATTATGTCCAAGTTTTATTAACCAAAATTAGCTGATAATAGGATAGGATAGTTTTAAGTAAAAAAACAAAAGAAAAATATAAAATGTTTGAGTTGAGAATTGATAAATACTGAGTTCTGACTAATCATTCCCTATTAGTATTAATAATAGGCACATATCTTTATTGAGCTATATTAAAGATTATGTTCTAAGCCTTAAAGAATGCATAAGGTAGACTAATGGCAAAATGGGTAGTCTGCAGGGGTGTACTATAAACATGAAAACAGAGGAATCAGGTGACTTACAATAGCAAAAACTGTTATAGAGATAGTAAAAAATGCTATAGAAAAAATGCCTTTATGCAATACAAATTAAACTAAAATCAATACTATTTATCTGTGTTGGAGAAGAAAGTTTTTTTCTTATCTAAAAATATGTCCTAACAATAATGCATTTATAATGATAGCATTCATAATAATAATTATTAAAGTAATAATTGACAGATTTTATGCTTCTAAGTATTTATCTTAAGAATTTACATGTTATTCTATTTATTTTAATGAAAGCTCAATGAGATAGTTTATCATTATTCCTCTTTAACTGAAAAAATAAATAACTTGCTTGAAATCATAGAAATGTTAAGTGCAAGATTTGGGTATTTGAATGTAGACAATAGTGAAAAAATATAAAAATGACAAATCATAGCAAATTCAAAACAGCTTTGACAAAAACACTGTGACTTCCAAGAAATTCAGAAGTTCCAGATTTTTTAAAACTGAGCATAAACCAAAGATCTAACTAAGTGCTGAATACTTAGGTGTAATATGAGTCAATTTTATGATTCATTTCTACCCATACTTAACATACCTGCATTGATTCACTTTTATTCTCTGTCTCCTACTTTTTCTTTATCACTTTCATAATCCTCTTTACATTTATTCACCACACACAAGGGGGAAACTTTTTCAGAAATACATTTATCTTTTTCATCTAATAAAAATTTACATTATCAAGTTAATGTGTGTATTGAAATCAAAGGCAGATAGACATATCTGTGTTCTGAGAAAGACTTCAAAAAGGATGTTATGAATACAACTATTAAGGAAGGAGAAACTAAGAGGTAATGTGGAGAAAGACACTTAATTATCTACAACATCATCTGAAGGGTTTTTTCCCTTTTTTTTATTGTTGTTCAGTTACAGTTGTCTCCATCCCCCTCACCACACCCTACACCCCAGACATCCCCTCCTCCCTCCCTCGATCCTACTCCTCTTTGGCTTTGTCCATGTGTCCTTGTTCCTTGACAACCCTTTGCCCTTTTCTCCCCATTATCCACTCCCACCTCCCCTCTGGTTACTGTCAGTTTGTTCTTTATTTCAATGTCTCTGGTTATATTTTGCTTCCTTGTTTGTTTTGTTGATTAGGTTCCATTTACAGGTGACAAATTATGGTATTTGTCTTTCACGGCCTGGCTTACTTCATTCAGCATAATACTCTCCAGATCCACCCAACCTGCCACAAAGGGTAGGAGCTCCTTCTTTCTTTCTGCTACATAATGTAGATTAATGCTACAATCAGGGAGAATTTGATTTAATTGGGAAGCAACATCATGGCTTAAACTCAAGATGGAACAAGAAAATGGGTACCAAATCAGTGTTCATCAGAACATGAGAGGTAGAATTAAAGGGCTGTAGAATTTGTTCTGGAAGGAAAGAAAGTTGCTGTGAAATCTCTCTTACATGGTGTCTGGACCCTGAAAGGAAGTGGATGAATGCTATATACAAAAGCCACACTAGCCTGAAAAAATACATTCATGAACCATGAATTGTGGAATTTGTGTAAACTAAATACTTTCAGTCAATTCTAATAGAATTTAAGATTTTCATAGTGAAACCATTTTTATTTGTCTTTAATGATAGCAATTTTCTAAACCATTTTGGTATAGAAATATGTTACTTTCTCCACTAATACTTACTATCATTAGTGTTGTCCATATTTTATGTTCTGTTAATATGTGATTAGCAGACATCATTTTCTTATAGGGTTTTGTGTGTGTGTGTTTCTCCGTTGACTAAAAAGCAAACAGTGTTGCTATCTTAGATGCGTGTTTGAAATTGTTGTTACCTAGCACAAAAAAAGCTAGCATGAGCAAATATCACAAAAGTATACAAATGTCCTTCATTTATAACTTTCAGCCTCTGTGCTGTTCATTAGTTGCATACTTGTAATAGAAATAGTGCTTCCTAATTTACATATAAAGATTTTAAACTATTTTTTATTATCCTCATACTTCTCATTGTGTGGTACATTTAAATCTCAAAATCTATAGTTGTATCTCTTCTTTTACTATTAGTAGTCATTTTTGGTAACTTGAAAAATTACCCAGCTCTAGATTGTTCTTGTTTCCATCCCAGATAACCGGATTTTAGAAAAAGCAGAGTTACAAATATAACATACTCTAAGCTCTTCTTGAAATAAATCAGATAATTAATATTATATATTCTTCCTCTCTCACATACTGTACTACAATCAAAATGACTACTATTAAGTGTAATTCTGAAATGCCAACTCTACACATTTGATGAATCTAGGGATTTAAACAGTTATTATAGCAAATGGACATGTTCTTATAAAAACTAGAATTCACAATCTCTTACCCTTTATTTACTCAAAGGATGTTTTTATAATGGTGTTAATGCCACCAACTGACATTGATTTAAGAGTCATGATTTTTTTAAGGTTTGACTTCCATAATAATTGATGTACGAGAGACCCCTAGCAGCATCTGTATAATACTGAATGCTTAAATCAATGTCACTGGCTTTACTCCCAATTAGCAGGTGTATCTACATTGATTAATTCCTTTTCACAACAAGAAAAGAAATTATTGTACAAGGGGTAGCACCTTGACCTTTCCAAATATTCGTGAAATGATGTAATATTTGCAAAAATATAGGAGTGGTGCTTTATTTATTCACTCAGGCCTGCCTACCCAACCCAAGTGGATGAAGTTATAGATGACAATAAAATACAATGTGGATATTAGTTAGAAAGAAAAAACTACTTGGCTGAGAATCGTAAGCCTAAAAACCCAATCTTTGATCATTTGCCTACTCTTTTTCTACAGATTTGCAAAAGAGATATACAAAAAAGATATATAAGACAAACATCTCCCTAATTTTTTTGAATAATGCATGATATCCCAATTTTATCAGAAAACCCTGAGTAGCCACTGAATGCAGTTGGTAGTATTGGGTTGAGTGGCCTCTGGGTACCCTGAATCTGGACTCTTTGGTCTGATATATGAAAGTTAAGCAACCCCAAGATAAAAATAAGTCAAGGAGAATAAAAGCAATAAGAAACTCACCAAAATCAGCCAAATCTATACCCAAATCTTCCACAGGGTAAGGTCCTTCCAAAATGAGAAGAGCAGCCTAAAATCTTTGTATCACAATTTCCAAGTGGATAATACAGAGATATTACAAGGAGAGATGAGGGGATGATAAGAATTCTTTTCACAAGAATCTGTGGCCCGATATTTATGATGCACTTGAGCTGACCTGTATTTCCAACAAAGGATGGAAGGAAGAAGAGATCTTATACTGTCCATAGAAGACAAAATTTCCCCACTTTTTGTTCTGCTTTTGAATCCACTTGACTCAAAATTCAGACTGTTTCAAGCAGGAATATAGCTATGTCCATGAAGGAAGGTACTCAACACAGTCACATATCAGAAATGTCTCACCCAAACCTTCCCAAGCTGCCTTTCCTATAATCTCATTGATGGGAATGCATCACACCTAGAAAAATAGCATATGCATTTTAGCCACAGATACCTCTGAAATGGAATATATGAAGGCAATAATTAACTTTGCTTCAAGAATACAAGTCATAGAATGAAATTGTGAACTGTTTGTTATCTTGATTTATGCCAAGCCATTTGTCTATCCAAGCTCACTATGTAAGGGTTGCACAATGGGTGAAATGAAAGAACATGATGCCAGACATGTAAAGTGTTTGGGATTTGTCCCTACTCCAGCAACATTGCCAGTGGGAACCTCTCACATTTTCACGTGAACCTGTTAATTTTACAGTGAAAATAGTGTATAATACATGTGTGTTTGTCATTTTATTAAACACACATGCATCTTCCCTACTCAATATTCTTCTTATCCTTGCTCAGTGCAAAACAGAGAAGTCTCACTGAGGTGCCCATGTGGAGGGGCTTCCTTCAATTAGAAGCTTTCATCATCTTCTCTAGCGATTATCTCCTTTCATTCACCCACCTCTGAGTTACCATGGAGTCACTCTAACTCCAGTTTTCTCATGCAACCCTCTTCAGGGCAAGAAGAGACAGAAGAATATAAGAAAAGCTCTCCGTGAGGGAAAAATCTTAGAAAAATTAAAAAAATGCAAAAGTGTTTGCAATAACAGTTGCTTATGCTCCAAACATCAGTTTCTTCTTAAAATAGAATTGTTTAGTGAATTACTATTTCTAGAACCAAAAATAATCCAGTGTAGAGTCATATAAGAGAACTAAGTATCTTGTTTAACTGATACTTTCAAGGAGCAAGCAATCAGGAGTCCAGCGAGAGCAGGGGGTGCTATGTCATCCCGTGTGGCTCCCTGGACCCTTGTTTCCACATCAGACACATGATTTCTGCTCCAAAATAATATGAGAGTTTTTTTTTTTTTATGAGAGGTTTACAGGTTACTACATACAGCAAGGAAGGTTTAGGTTGTGATCATCTATGTTCCACACCGCAGAGAATTGTATCACTTGTGTAACATTTACCATAAAGTATGTTTGTTTAAGCAATTCTAATCCAGGGACATTAAGATTATTGAATAGATGATAACTAGGATCATTAATCTATTTACCAAGACATTGGATTATCATGAGTATAAGGAGCTTACACCAGGTCACCTGCTTTTTTCCTCTGATTTGTCCCTTCACCCACCAATCATGAAAGAAATTAATCACAGGCTAGTTGTTATAACTGTCTAGTCTGCATTCAACCTTGGTAACTTTCCCCTTATTACAGTTTTAAAGAATATTCTACAATTCTTTTGGCAATAATTGACCCTAAAGAATGTGTCTACTAACTGCTGAATGGCAATCAGGACTTGGAGCAGCCAGTGGGAATAGCATTCTTTTCATTAAACATGCCACTTATGGTGACGCCCCTCCATAGATCTTTTGATATTCTTTGACCAGATTGTATGCTCTTCTTCCTCCACCACTCAGTTATTTGACCCTATTTACATGTGTTAATGCATAAAGTTGTTTTCATCTATAATTTTCTATGGTCAAGTTTACTTTTCCCAGCTGATTCATTTCCATGGGCAGTTCATAAAACAGATTTCAAATAAACTGCTATTGTTTCCAAAACATTTTCTTATCCTACACATCATCACTGACACAGTCAGATTTGTATTTAATTCTATCAGTGTACTTACAAGTCCTTTCTTATTCATGTGCCTGAGGCAGAGAAACTAATGTGTGACACATCATGTTTCAGTTAACATTGTCATGCTGCTCCTGCCCGATGACATTTTCCTATGAGCTACATATTATAAGTGTCCAGGAAGAGGAACAGAAGTCACTCTTCAGTAACTTGGGTTTTCAACTGGTTGTGGAAAATAATCACACATTACTTATCATAGAACAATTTTCGAAGATGCTGGATTTCTGCCATGAAGTCATATACAGTATTTAAGACTAGGGAGCTCTAGCCTCACCCCGTATAGTTTTATCTATAGGTTAATGCATTAAATTAACAATGTCATGTACTTAGTGTCTCTCTAATAATCAAAAAGGAAGTTACTTGTACAAATAGCATTTCAGCACCATAAGAAAAAATATTCCATGGAGGCAGGGATCAATAGAGAGGGGTAGCTTTGTTACTCTCCGAGAGTGCAGCTGTCCAAAACTACCTAACCTATTGCATGACATCAGCTGTCTTGCCTTCCAGAAGCATCTACTTACCAGAAGTTTGCAGGTACTTTGGGAGCTGCCCTCAACCCAAGTAGTCTGTCTTAGTCAATGGTATCTAAAATCAGCGACATTTCTCTCTGAACATGAAATCTAAGAATCCATGCCAACACTTATTCAACAGGTGTCTGCTAGCATGTAGTTCTAAAAATGTCTGAGCTGTTTAACATAACATATTCCACATTCGATAGTCACCTGAATTTGGTCTGGCCTATCTGTACAGTCTTTGGGTAATCATGGCTTATTTGCTTTAATTTGAAGATGAATATAAATCTCTCAGGGAGTAAAATTAAGCAGACTTTTAAATAATAGAAAAAAGTAATCTTTAAGATTTTTTCTTTTACTATCATCTCTCTCTCTCTCTCTCTCTCTCTCTCTCTCTCTCTCTCTCTCTCTTTTTCTTCAAAGGTTTAGGCTTGCTGTATCCAATATAGTTACTACCAGCCACATGTGGCTACTGAGCACTGGAAATGCGGCTGCTCCAAATGGAGACGCACTGTAAGTATAACATACACTCTGGATTGCAAAATCTTACTGTGAAAAGTTAGTGTAAAAAAGGTATCCATGAATGTTATGTTGATTAGTGGTGAAATAACATTTTAAATATATTTGGATGAATAAAACATATTTTCAAAATTAAGTTTGCCTCTTTTTTTCACATTCTTAAGTGTGGCTATTAAGACATTTCAAATTACAAACATGTCTGACATTTGTGGCTTATAGTTTATTTCCGTTGGACAGTGGTGATCTAGATTTTACCAGAGCTGCCAACAGCCTCGTATAAACTATCAACTTATTTAGTCTGCTTCCTCTAGGAGATAGATATATATGTGTGTGTGTTCCAAATTCTATTGGTTAGATTTATTTCCAATAATTTGCTTCGAGTCTTTCAGTAACCTACATGAAGAATGAGTAGCAACCAACAAGTATTTTATTCTCACCATATTTTTCCATTTTTTTCTTTTTTTTACTAAAATATTTTGATTCATTGGACTGAAGGGAACTTCATTAGAATGAGTAGAGATGAATATGTTAGATTGTCAAATCAGAGATCTCATCCAGTACCAAGCTTTATTAAAGGGGCACAGGTGAAGCGGACAGAGGTCTAAAACTTCACATGTGGCTCATGCCTGTGTCCTCTGACCTAGAGTATTAGATGAGATCTCTATTGCGTTTCATTAATCATTTCACATAGCCATGAATATTTACTTTATGAAATGTTGCAACTTTATGTACTCCAAAGAATATAAAGTTAATGGGCATTCCCCAAAGTGTTATACATCATAAATCTATACATTCTAAGTACATTTATTATATGAAGCCTGTCCAGACAGTATCCAGCAATATAGTATGAAGAATAGGGACATTTACTGAAGAAGACACAAGATACAAGAAACATTGTACATAGGATAATGACACCTCAGTCCCCTTCAAAGTAGGCACCTTGGGACCTCACACAGTTCTCCCAATCATCATCAGCTGCCCTGTCGTATTTTCCTGAATCTCATTGGTGGTCTGAAATCTCCTCCCTTTCAAAAATTATTTTAGTGTTGGAAAGCCATAAGTTGTAGGGCTCCAAATCTGGGCTGGAGGGGGGCTTAGTCACCTGGAGGATTTGATGTTTTGTAATAAAACTCTGTACCACAAGATTTGATGCATAAGGGGGGTATTCTCGTGATGAAGCTACCAATCACCACTTGCCCATAGCTTCGGCCTTCTAAATCACCTGAATAGTTTCCACAGGGGAATGTTCGAGTTTAATGCAAAATCTGATGCAGACTTTTTTCTCTACTCACTCAGTCATTTCAAATATGATATGGCCACACAGTACATATGCTCACTCAGTGGCATCTACTGTCCCGCTGAGTAATACAATGAAGTTGTCATTGTTCATGCTGCACATTCCAATCCATTCTCCTTGGCTGCTGGGTTACGTCTATGTCACGCAAATCATTCTCATTGTATTAACAATGGTTGGACTTTTTCCAGATACACTTCATAGACATAAGAACATCTCCGAAAGCAGAGATACACTATGACTAGCATCCCATAGGTTAGTACTATCCTCCTCGCAAATATTGTTCGTCCACTTACCTAGAGGTCCAGTTACCACGCTTAGAAAGGGATGCCACTGCGTTGCCTTTGTTTGTGCTTTTTCTGAGGAGAATTTCTCTGGTCATTAGGGAAGAAAAAATCTAGACCAACTGTTTAAATCCCCCACACTGTAATTAGCTATAAATATTTAATACAGCAATATTATTTATGATAGAGGTTACAAAAGGAAAGGGAAAACATTACTCATTTAAAGTTTGCCAGTTATTGGTGTCCCTAGTCCAGCATGTTAGAACTCATTCTTATCTCAGACTTTATTTCTGCTAAAGTGCTGATAGTCTCCAAAAATCCAAGGATAAGGAAATTGACCACCCATTGAAACCATTTTCTATGAGACTGCAATCTGGGGCACAATGGCGGAATTGCAGAATTTTGAATATATTTGCTAAGTCTGATGTCATTTTTTCCTCTTTCCTAATTTCCATGCACATGTGTATATATACATATCTGGCTGTGTAAACATACATATACATTAGAGACATTATGATATGTATATATGATATGTAATGTCCTATGTGTGTATATATGTTAAATTTTATTTTGTATTCTCTAACTTGGCCCTTAGGTTTGCAACCGTGGAGTAAATTGAACATGAGGTTTGCCTTGGGACTATCTCTATTTTGCAAGTTCCTTAGATTCATAACAGTAAACTCTCATGTCTCTAAATTTCACCCACTCTCAGTCATCTTCTATTTTCTATCTTCTATGTCCAGCAGTCTCCCAAACTGCCTCTTTCATTCCTGTGCAGAAATTTGTTTTCTAGGATCTGGTGTTCTTTAGGCTTTTAAATCCTACTTTCCTAGAGACTTAACCCTTGTAGCCTCAGTTGACTAAGCCTTGTAGTCTGGCTTAAAAGATTTAAAAGTAGTTATTAGTCTTGCTGATGCTTCTTGATCTGTGTTCCCAGGTTCCTGGTACATCCCTATACCGGTGATACTCCCCTTTCTTCTTCTGAGTGGCAATTACCATCCTATTCCAGTGACCAAAGAGATTTTTCTCTTTCTGACCTCATTTGGCAACCTGCAAAATACCAATATTGTATTAATTATATTTATTACTTCTTTATCTCAGCAATAAGATTCAATTTTCTTCTCACTCTCCTTTCCCCATGATTACAGGTATTTTTCTTTAATTTTTAAAAAGTATGTAAAGCGCTATGATGACTCCAAAGTCTCAAAATGTCAAATCCAAAGAGAGGATGACACCATAATAGTGTGGACCTGGGCAGTGAAGAGCTGGCCTAAGAGGAGAGTGGTCCTTCAAAGGAGAGGTATCACCAATGTGGTACCCAACAGGGAAGCCTCTGATGTCTCTAAGAAGACAACATGGGGGAAAAAAGAGAAAGCATTGGATCATCTATCCAACCAAAGGTCTCCAATGCTGGATGCATCATTATCTGCTATATGGAACAGGGGGATGGAGGACAAATGATAGCAAATCAGGTTCAGAGTTCTGATTATTGCACAGGACTGGACATTTTAATCTCCTAATTGAAAATGTTTTGTAACCTAGCAGTTTCTTAAGATTAAACAGGTGAGTAGAGAATCCTTGAGCACTGTCCATGTTTTATCTGAAGGCAAGAACAGATATTCCCCATTAAGAAGATTTTTTAATGGGAAATAAAAGACAAAATTTAATTTTGTTAAGGTTACTTCAAGAGTAGCTTGTTCAACACGCTAGATTCAATTCTAAGGCTACATATATTAATTTTCTTGAAAGAGATCTTATTAATAATATAGAAATACCATAAAGTCAAACACACTCCATCAATCATCTATATACTAGTTTGAATATTGCTCTAGTAATAACAAAAATCTTTAGAAGACATTATAGTTTTATGTAATAAAAAGATCGCTTGCAACTTCTTGGCCACTGAGAACACATTACATATAATTAGATATAAATTGACATATTTACCAAGGATAATTTTTATCTTAGTGTTAATCCATTTCACATGAGAAAGTAAAGAGTAATGTGAATGAACTGTTTATCTATAATACTTCAAGGGTAATAGGCATAAACTCAAGAAAACAAAATCTCAGTCCATAATCCTAATGAGTACATAAATATGTATCAGCATGATCCAGGAACCTCTGGGCATCCAACAAATTAGCCATATGCTAATTTTTCTGTCAGAGCTACTTCCAGAAGCTAAAATGTAGCTCGACTGGGAAATGCTTGCGCTGTGCCCCACAAACCTGGTGCGTTTGTACTTTCTAGATGTCGGGGGACAGTGAATCAGACCCAAGAGGAATTTCTACAATTCCCAGGAAATTGTGTCTGTTTTATAAATTACACATTATCAAGCAAGTAGCTAATCTCTAGGGCCTCTTTTATGCCTTCATGCTATTCATTTTACAAAAGCCCTCAGAATAAACTGCGTGAACCCCAAACACTCTTTTTCATTAACAACTGGTATTTATACAGAACATCAAAATTTTATGCTTCCTAAAACATATTAGTACTGGATTGTATCAAAAACAGTTTTACCTAGGGCATAAGTAGACATAGAGGCATTCTTGACTTGGGCCAAGATACTTTCATTCATATAACACTTATTGAGTAATCCTTAAATTTAAAAAAAAAAGATGTAAAAGAAAAAATAACTTTTATTGTCATTAAATAGCCAAAGTAAATTTGCAAAGACCTACTACAGAGTACTAATATCAGTGCCAACAGGAGAGTCTAACAAAATAATGTGGAGCTCAGAGGAAGATGGGGGAATGTAGGAAAAGCCTTCTAGGGAAGACTTTTGGTTAGATTTCAAAAGAATGCAGAATTTTACAAAGAAACAGAGAATCAGTAAAAGAGATGCTCCAGGCACAGGGAGAATCACTCTTCACTGTCAAGATGCATCTAGAAGGAGGGATATACCAATGTAATAGAAGTCTAGATCTGCTGGTTTGGCTCTGGTTCCTTTTTTTTTCTACAACTTCAAGCTCCTTCCGGGCCTAAGGAGGTTTCTGTAGGCTGAGAGCTATCAAGGGTTGAAAATGAATTAAGCTTAGTCCCCTGGAGTTCAATTAGGGTCCTCAATGGTGTCCTTGAAATAGTCTGGAAAAGTATCCACATTGAGATTCAATCTGGAGGATCACCACTGGGCCTGGAGAACTGCCCCCCCAGAGTCATCTGTCAGTCGGTTACCACCCCCAGTGGCTGACTGCTGAGGAAGAAAGTAATTGGGTGTCCACAGGGGGCCACCTTCTGAAATGGCATTATTGATAAGCATCTAATTCTTGGCTGGTAGTAAGGAGAAAAGACAATCAGACCACAGAGAAAACCAGAGTTGAGAGTCCCTGAGTACTATGATAAACTCTTCTATCCACATGTGTCCTGTGTGAAAAAAGTTAATATTGAGTTCTCTAATGTTACTATTGTTTTACTACTCTCTCTCCTCATATTGTTTTAGCCTTATAGAATCATTGCTGCATTTGTTCACCTTATTTTATAAGAAAATAGACACAGAAATTTTACTCTCTAGTATATACATATATTTCAATAGACATTTCTCCTATTACTGCAAGTCATTTCCTTATCTTTTTAAAGCTTTGAGATTTTTATGATTTTCATGAAAATCAGGAGAAAAAAAAAACAAATTTGAAACTACCTATCTCCTTTTCAGAATTAATTTCAATGTACAAATGCTCACCCTGGCTCTATTTTTTAAGAAGAGATATAATGTTTATTAGCAAAATAGTAAGGCATGAAATAGGCCAGTCTCATTTTATTTCTGCCAATATAAGCTACACCTGTAGGACTAAAACAGTATTGCATGCTGCTAGTTTTATCTTTACCATTGAAAAAAGTAAATTTTACTTTTTTATAGAGTGCAGTGTTGTATTCTCTCTTCTTTTGCCCTTCATTTTCTCTTCCATCAACATTTTCATAAATGATATTAATTTTATCATGGTTTTGTTTGATATCTTGCATGTGATGGTGGGTTTAAGATTTTATCTCAAAATATATCCTTTTGTCTTTGTAATGTAATTAAAAAAAAAAAGATATTGGAATCAGTACACATGACTATGTAATTGAAAGACTGATGAAATTAAATAGTTTAATTTTCAAGTACTCTCCTTTTAAAGCCATTTTTTCAATATTTTAATTGTGAAATCAAATAAGTCTTTCAACATAAGAAAAAAAAATTTCTTCAACAATATAAGTTGCCACACATTAAATTTCTCCCATAGCTCTAAGATTTAAAATAAACAAGATGATTTAAATTTACCTAGGACAAAATAATTTTTCTACATGGCTAATTTTATATACTACATCAGGTAGGAATTATACTCTGTTGCTATTAAGGGACACCCTGAAACAGTGGTTTCTCCTGTGTTATATGTGTTATTTCTCATATACAAAGAAACCCCAAAGTAGATAGTTTCTTTAAGCTCTGCCATGTTTGGAGTCTGACCCTCATTCTAATTATCTCAAAAAGGCTTCTAGAATTTGGATATTTTCATGTCAAGCTAGATGAAGGAGAAGAGTAAAGTTTTAAAAACGTGTGTGTAAGATGAAACATTTTCCTTAAAAAAGCCACTCCAAAGTTACCCCACCCTGATGAGTACCTAAGGCTCCACCCCCTTACTACTTCCATGGTGCACAGAGACAAAGAAATATGATCCAAATGAAAGGATATATCAAAACTCCAGAAGAAGAGCTAAGCAATGAGGAGATAGATAACCTATCTGACCCAGAGTTCAAAACACTGGTAATCAGGATGCTCACAGAATTGATTAAGCTCCATTGCTGAATGAAGGAAGAAATGAAGGCTACACAAAGTGAAATAAAGCAATATATATAGGAAACTAAAATACGCAGGAAATGAAACCAGGATTCAAATAAATGATTTGAAACCAAAGGAAGAAATAAACATCTATCTGGAACAGAATGAAGAAACGGTAATTAAAAAAAAAAATGAGGAAAGGCTTAGGAACCTCCGGGAAAACTTTAAACATTCCAACATCCAAACCATAGAGGTGCCAGAAGGAGAAGAGGAAGAGCAAGAAATTGAAAACTTATTTGAACAAATAATGAAGGAAAACATCCCCAATCTGGTAAAGTAAACAGACTTCCAGAAAGTCCAGGAAGCTCAGAGAGTCCGAAAGAATTTGGACTCAAGGAAGCACACACCAAGGCACATCATAATCACATTACCCAAGATTAAAGATAAGGAGAGAATCTTAAAAGCAGCAAGAAAAAAGGAGACAGTTACCTACAAAGGAGTTCCCATAAGACAATCAGCTGATTTCTCAAAAGAAACCTTGCAGGCAAGAATGCGCTGAAAATAAGTATTTGAATTTATGAAAGGCAAGGACCTACATACAAGATTACTCTATCCAGTAAAGCTATCATTTAGAAAGGAAGGGCAGATAAAGTGCTTCCCAGATAAGATAAAATTGAAGGAGTTCACCATCACCAGGCCCTTATTATATGAAATGTTAAAGGGACTTTTCTAAGAAAAAGAGGAAGATCAAAAACTATGAAAAGTTAAATTACAACAAACTCATAACTATCAGCAATTGAACCTAAGAAACAAAAACTAAGCAAACCACTAGAACAAGCACCGAATCACAGAAATGGAGATCACATGGAGGGTTATCAGTGTGGGCAGGGAGGAGAACAGTGGGCAAAGGTACAAGGAATAGGAAACATAAATGGTAGTTACAAAATAGACAGGGGGGCCTGGATGGTGTAGCTAAGTGGATTGAGCATGGGCCTGTGAACCAAAGGATCACAGTTCGATTCCGTCAGGGCACATGTCTGGGTTGCAGGCCGGTTCCTGGCAAGGGACGTATGAGAGGCAACCGTACATTGATATTTCTCTCCCTCTCTCCCTCTCTCCTTCCCTTCCCCTCTAAAGACAAATAAATAAAATGTTTAAAAAAATAGACAGGGGCAGGTTAAGAATAGCATAGGAAATGAAGAAGCCAAGGAACTTATATATACAACCCATGAACATGAACTAAGTCAAGGGGAATGGATGATACAGGGCAGAGGGGGGATAAAGGGGAGAAAAAAGTTGGGAAATCAATAACATATACTTAAAAATAAAATAAAAGGCCACTTCAGGATTCCATCTAACTACTTCTGCTAACATTTCATGATTTAGAGTTGATTTATTTAATCACAAATAAGAACAAGGAATACTGGGAAATGTACACTTTTTTAGGTAGACACATTGCCATCCTTAATGAAAGCATGTTATATCAGTAAGCAATAAGAATGGATATGCATTAGATAGGTAATTAATCAATGTTTTTTTTCCTACATATACTGTATTTGACTCTAAATTTATAATTCAGACTTGAAATATACAGTGTGGGAAGAAATTTTACTTAAATTTCCACTCTAAAAGGACACTCAATAAGAATAAATCCAAATACTTATGTAAATTTTATGAATTTCATTATAGACCAAAATGATTAAGAACTTGGAATTTGGGTTAGGCAGGCTAGGTTTTCATTCCTGACATTATCACTTACAAACTATAACCTTGACAGGTTATTTAACTTGCCATTTCAGTTTCTTCATCTGCAATATCTGTTTGGCTACCATATAAGGTTTTATAAACTGTATGTAAGTTAAATTATGGCAAATGCCATCACTGTGGCTGGCATAAGTAAAACTGAGTTGTTATATAAGAGTATGATTAAGAAATTGGCAAATTATAACTGAGTTATGTAAAACTATAGTGGTGGTACCCTTCCTGAACTATAAATTCCTGCTTTAGGAAGATTGCAGAAATGCTCTCATATTATTTTCTCCTATAATTCCAGAAGTCTGGTGGATTTTCATAAGATATTCTATTAAAATGGCAGTCAAGGAACACTTTACTTAGTTAATTTAAAATTGTATGTGAGTGTTAAATTTTCTTAACTTATAATTTTAACTACTTTAATTATTAGTGATGGTGTTTAAAAATGTAATGGAGGCTTGAGTGCTGTAATACTTTCTGATTGACTTTAAATTGTGGCAAAATAAAAATCTCTTTCACAATTTTCCTTCACATAAATAGAAGTATGTTGGAACATGTGGATGTGATTCAACCAATTTTTGTTTAACACTTGAATAGGAAAAAGGTACTAAATGATGTGTGCACATGGCATATGAAGTATGGGGGGTATAAAGAATGTGTCCAGAGCCCTGGCTGCTGTGGCTCAGTGGATTGAGGGCCAGCCTGCAAACCAAGGGGTTGCTGGTTTGATTCCCAGTCAGGGCACATGCCTGAGTTGTAGGCCAGGTCCCCAGTAGGGGATGTGTGAGAGGCAACCACACATTGATGTTTCTCTCCCTCTCTTTCTCCTACCCTTCCCCTCTGTCTAAAAATAAATAAATAAAATATTTTAAAAGAATGTGTACAGATATGGAAGTGAAGTCCCTTCTTACCAAATCCCTTCTTAATCCTGGAACACACTCATCACATTTGAAAGGCCACAGGACAGTTCCTATTTCAATGTTTATGGGTTCACAGTACTAGTGAGATTCCATTTCATCAAGGGTAAAAGATAAACTATAGAAATAAAGATATTCTTCCTTGTTTTGTTTTCACATATTGAACTCATTATTACTGAAAAGGAGACATTCAGGAATGAAAATTAGAGATCTGCATTTGTCACTGACTTTGGACAAATAACTAAAAATTACCTATATCAAAGTCCTTATGTGTGATGATAATAGCATGTCATTTTTTTTTTATTCAAGAGTTGCTGAGACTAGAAACAAGAAAATTCAGATATTTGTCATTTGTACATCCCAAGCATTCAGCATCACTTCAAGTGTCATTAGCCTTTGAATGTCATCAGCAAAACTGGAAGTATAACTACGAATACCAATTCAGCATGTCAACAAAACAAAAGAAAAATGAGAACTTGATACGCATGGGGACAGGAAGAGTGACTAGTCTTTCACAGACAAAAATGCACAATCATTCCATGTGACCTGTAAAAAACACCAGAAAATAAAATCTTGTATCTTATGATATGTATTTCAAGTTCAAATTTTCATATCATATTAGTATAGATTTTTATTTCCTTCTCTTTAGGCACTTTTCCTAGCAAAGAAAAGTCATTCCAAAAGATCAGAACTTGAGCTTTTCTTTTATAAATCAAAGCTGCATCTAGTTATGCTATCATAAAAATGGTATTAAACTGGTAAGCGGGTTTTACTGGAGTTTATACATATCACTGAAGAATAACAAAACAGTATTTCAGGGAATTTATTTGAAAAACTACACTTTCAGAGATTTTCTGTTGAATGTGATAAATTTCAAATGCACAAACTTTACAATGGAATCTCTGATAGTTCTCCCTGTTTGTAATATAAGCATTTTTATAAATGTCACAGTTATTTATGCTGTAAACACTCCTTTTTATTCCTTTACTGACAAAATAATTCTTACATAAAAGCAGAGCTTCTTAAAGTTACTTTAGAATCTCCCATGTTCTCATTCATTATAACCAACCATTGGATATATAATGTTTAATAATTGCACCTTGGTTAATTCGTTGGCATTCCATTAAGTCCACAACTGATTTCATCTTTTCTTAAACAATGTCTGTACTTTGCTTTTTTAGACCATAGCCTTTCTGCTTTCCGTCTGTCCTAAATTTTGTCACAACTCTCACCTCAACATTACCACTTTCTTATTTAAAGATTTTATTTATTTATTTTAAAGAGGGGAAGGGCGGGGAAAAGAGAGGAGAGAAACATCAGCGTGCGGTTGCCTCTCATGTGCCTCTTGTTGGGAACCTGGCCTGCGTTCCAGGCATGTGCCCTGACTGGGAATCAAACCGGCAGCTATTTGGTTTGCAGGCCGGTGCTCAATCCACTGAGTCACACCAGCCAGGGCTCAACATCACCACTTTTTGTTTTTTGCATTCTGTTTTCAACTTAAAGATCCTAATTTTAATATTCACAATCCTAAATAGCCATGCTTCCTCATTGAAGAGACCTGACCTCTCCCTCTGTAAGGCTGTTTGATTCTAACTTATCACTGTCTATCCACCTCTCTTTGTGCTATCAGCTGCACTCGTGTGAACCTCGAAATCAGTCGCTGCCCCAACAAGAGGTCACACTCTTTCCCAGCAAAGTTTATCTCCAGATGTGTCTGTCCTAAGAGACTTTTAATCCACTTAATTAACTTAGCTGCTCATTAGGGTAGCAGTTGTTTATATAATGAATACCATTTTTTATCTTTCTACTTTTTTCTCAAATATATATAAAAAACAACAATATCTTCTGAATAGGGTTAATTTATCTATTTTAAATTACGTGTATAGTTAATTTAAGAGCAATTTTAATTCAGCCCTTGCTGGATGGCTCAGTTGGTTGGAGCATTGTCCAGTACTTCAAAAGTTTGGGGATTTAATTCCTAGTCAGGGTACATAACTAAGTTGTGGGTTCGAATGATGCTTGAGGCATATATAGGAGGCAACCAAACTCTGAGAGAGAATCAATGTTCCTCTCTCACATCAATCCCTTTCTCTCTAAAATTGATAAACATTTTAAACATTTAAAAATAATTTTGATTCTATTTAAAGAATAATGTTAATTGATGATTTAAACACGAACATTAAAAGATTTAATTAGTGTAGATACATCTATTATGGATTGTACGAAAGACTCTATGAGGAAATGAACTGTTGCCTCTGTTGCAAGTGATATAGACAGACTATGAAATACTTATCAACACTTAATTAATCTTAAGCAGTTAGGTAATAATAATAGGGAGAAGAAGAATATATTCATTTATTGTAAAACATAATGACTAAAGTTGATAGTTGGTAACACTGTATAATTGTTTTCTATGAGTGTGGTACTTAAATGTTCTCACTAAACGAGAGAAGAAAGGAGGAACAAAGAGGGCAGGGAGGAAAGAAAGAAAGAAGGAAGGAAGGAAGGACAGATAAATATGTGAGGTAAAGGATGTGTTAACTAGATTGGGAAATCCTTTCACAAGTGTACATATACATATATGTGTACATATGTGTATGTGTATATGTGTGTATATATCATATCACCACTAGTTATATTTAACTATCTTACAATTTTACTTGTCCTATATGATGAATAAAGTTGAAAGAATTCATAATTCAACATTTAACATCTCAACTCATTTGACTTTTTAAATTAAACAATCTAGCCCTGGATTGTGTGGCTCAGTGGATTGAGTGCTGGCCTGTGAACCAAAGGGTTGTCGGTTTGATGCCCAGTCAGGACTCATGTCTGTGTTGGGTGCCAGATCACCAGTAGGGGGTGCATGAGAGACAACCACACATAGATGTTTCTCTTCTTCTCTTTCTCCCTCCCTTCCCCTCTCTCTAAAAATAAATAAATAAAATATTAAAAAATAAACAATCTATACTTGCTTTAAATAACTTATTACTTTTTCCAATGTTGTGCATGTATTTTCTCTGTTGCTCAGAAGTCAGAGCCGGATGGAGATAGAATTATGCATATGCATTATGAAAACAACATGAAATAATAAATCTTAATGTATCAGGAAGAAAAACATATGTCAGAGCTAAGGTCATCAAAGGTAAAAACAACAAATTCAAGAACTATTTATTATTATTCTGTCAACATATTAAGTGTTTATAATAATAATAATAATAATAATTTTTTCTATAAGAAATACTTCTGTGGAATTGTGAAAAATGTTGAAATATTCCAGGGAATCAGTAAAAAGACTGCCATAAAACCCAAACATGGAGTACGACAAGGCTAAACATCATTGTCTCTAAATTATAACAATATTTTTAAGAAGGATATAAATATTTTAGCCAAACGTTTTTTCTTATGGCTATGTATTTGTTAAAAGTCATTGAATGAGTTTGATTTCAATCAGTTACATGTATTGCACAAATTACTTAAAAACTTTTGTTCCATAAAAAAGATATTTCTATTATTCTAGAATTACCTTAATAAAATTCCAGATTTATAGGAATAGTATAAAACTGATTTTAGAGAAAATCTTGAATAATTTAAAACAGGGTCTTGAGGAACTCTGACATGGCAGGGGCAGTCGGGACAGACATACCTTGCTTAAAACTTTACAGAGTCACATCTTCTGCTCAATTTAAATGAGGAAAGCTTGGGACACTGAAACCATGAATGACAAATGGGGTCCTTTTGACTGCATGTTCCTTATCCTTAACTAGCATACAAGAGGCAGCACCGTGCGATGGCATTGGCCCTAGAATCTTCTCAGTAGATGAGCAGCAGCATCACAGGAACTCATTAAAAATGCACAGCCTCAGCATCCAGCCTCCACCTATTTCAATTATATCAACTTTTCAACAAGAGCTAGGGTGATGCATGTGTGGAGCATGGAAAGAGTGATTAAAAGCATACACTGTGAAAGCAGACTAGCTGGGTTCAAGTGGCCTTCTCACCTACCAGATGGATGATCTAGGCAAGTTACTTAACATTTCTGTGCTTTGTTTTTCTCATCTAGAAAACAGAGAAAATAAGAATACCAGCTTCTTAGGGTTAGTGTAAAGACTAAAGGAGTTCGTCCATGTTATGCTCTTAGAACAGACATGATACATAGTATAATAATAGTGTGAGAGTGTTTGCTATCACTATTATTAGTCCTGTTCAAATTGTGAGCTCAGATTCTTTTATATTATGAAGAATACAAGAGACCATAGAGTAGGCAGGGTTTGGAGATCGGAGTGAGATAAAAATGAATGTGAAGGAGTCAGTACAAACCTGCTTTGTGGCCAGAGCTGATCTGATATGGATCATTTGTGTGTAATTTTTTTATATAGATGGACAAGTGATGGCATATTAACATCTTTTCTTCATGACTTAACACCTAAATTGTCCTTTATTATTTTCAATTAAAATGATGAAATCATATTAGATAAAACTTTAGAGATAAAAAGGTAATGTCTATAATTGAACTGTGGTTAACAGTTATCTTTACTGTTGTATTTACAGATAGAAACAAGTTTTATAGAAATTTACCTGAGGTAGTGTGTGTCGGGAGCACTCATTCACTTATCAACTGATAGCCATCTCCGTCCATATCAGAATATATAAATTCCAACATTATGGGTGTTCGTTCTCATTGATCTAATGCTCATTGGTTGTAGTGGGTATATTTTCACAACTTTGTGTTCACAATATGTTTACTTATGGATAAGACAGCAGCAGATGTTAATGAAAATTTTTAATCTCATAGTAGTATATTCAAATTCTTATAGCTCAGCTTGTGCAGTTTGGTTCTTTAGGCAATATTTGGATAATATTCTCTAATATATCTAGATATCTAGTCATTTGACTAACAAATAGTTTAAAAACAATTTAAAGATTTCCGGAAGTACCATATATCTTTTCAGTTCGTAGTACTTGGAGCTAATTTTACACAGTAATATTTAAAAAAAATAGACACTTTTTGTGTTTCACCACCTTGCATATTTCGCTTAGCATAATGCTCTCCAGTTCCATCCATGCTGTTGCAAAGGGTAGGAGCTCTTTCTCCCTTTCTGCTGAATAGTATGATCTCACCTTTCAGTGGAACCTAATGAACAAAACAGACAAGCAAGCAAAATACAACCAGAGACATCGAAATGAAGAAGAAACTGACAGTAACCAGAGGGAAAGTGGGAGGGGCTAATGGGGGGAAAGGGAAAGGGTTTTCAAAAACAACTGTAAAGGACACATGGACAAAACCAAGAGGGATGAAATCAGGGTGGGGATGGCTGGGGGGGGAGTGGCGGGGGAAAGGCAGACAACTGTACTTGAACAACAATTAAAAAATTAATAAAAGACATTGTGGGACTCTATTCAAATATGAATCAACCATACATCAATTGCTATTAAATTTAAGTGCACATTTGTCTGTTTTTTTCACCCTACACTGCTCATGATGGATCTTCTTTCTTTCTGTGCTTGCTTAATGGTCAATGGCTGCTTGGTCCTTTGAGTTACAGAAATATTCCATTTTATATTTGTTCATGGCTGAATTTATATTCTCTTTATGTCAGATATAAACTTTTCTAAGTTGGCCCAGCTACTATAGGTCACTAGATTGAGTGCTGGTTTGCAAACAAAAAGGTCACTGATTTGATTCCCGGTTGGGGCACATTCCTGGGTTGTGAGCCAGGTCCCCAGGGGGTGCATGTGAGGTAACTACACATTGCTGTTTCTCTCTCTCCCTTCCCCTCTGTCTAAAAATAAATAAATGCAATCTTAAAAATATATATAGACATTTTTACTAGTCTACTCAACTTCTACATTTATTGACCTCAATATTCTAGGGACATTTTAATGAATTTTAATAAACCAAGATACTGGAATAACATGTTTGAATATAGATTCAGTGTTGTATACTTTCTCTTTTCTTAATGTTTTTGTTTGGCTTGTTTTAGTAATTTTGTTAACACAAAATCCTTTATTTCATGATGTTTTTCACTGTAGTCTCAGTTACATACACAGATATTTTTTAAGGTTCATAAAATCATTTTTGATTTATTTTTAAAAGAAATATAATTAAAATTCTACTTAGCTCTGTCAAATGCATTTAAAAACACCAAAATTGCATTATAGTATACTTACCACAATCAAACTAAAATACTTATATATTAATCTATTATTTTACTGTGATACATTCACAATTATACTCAAAACTTTATGGAGTACTATAATGAAGAAAATTCTTACATTGTATTAATATTTAACACAAAATAAGAAGTCATTTCCATGTGACTTTTCTTAAGTAAACATTTTTCAGAAAAAAAATGTCATTATAATGAACCAAAACTCTTTGAAAAATAGTACACATCACCTGACAAATGAAAAAGATGTCTGGTTTCACCAATCCTTATAAAAAAGCTTAAATGGACTTGAATTCTATAGTGAAATAAATTCAATTGTCATTTGCACCCATGAATGCAAAAATATTGAAAATGTAGAGAGAGAAATGTGATAATAGTATGCTTGAACAATTTGACCTACTCAGTTTTAATAGACTATTTAGAACAAAGGTGCACAAAAACAATAAAACAGTGAGTGCAAGAAGTGTGAAGAAGTGACTCCATACTGCTTTCCATGGTGGCAGCAACAAGCTGCATTCCCAACAACAATGCAAAGGGGTACTTCTTTCTGTACACCCTCACTGCACTCCCTTAGTTGATTTAGATGATAGCCATTCTGACAGGTTTTAGGTGACATCTCAGTGTGCTCTTTTTTAATTCCAGACATTTTTTTACTTTATCTTTTAATATATTATATTATATATTATGGGGGTGACTATGTTTTCTTTTCTTTTTTCTTTATTGTAGTTCAGTTATAGTTGCCCCCTTTTCATCCCATTACTCTTACATTTCCTTGATGATTAGTGATGCTGAGCATCTTTTCATATGTCTATTGGCCATCTGTATGTCCTCCTTGGAGAAGTGTCTATTCAGGTCCTTTGCTCATTTTTTAATTGGACAAGTTTAATTGTTTGGTGTTGAGTTTTATAAGTTTTAAATAAAATTTTGAATTAACCCTTTATTGGTTACCTCAAAAATTAAAAATGGAACTGTCTGGAGTTACCTCAATAAATTAAAATGGAACTCCCTTATGACCCAGTGATTACACTTCTGGGAATATATCTAAAGATAACCAAAACACTAATTTGAAAGAATATATGCACCCCTATGTACATTGCAACATTATTTATAGTTGCCAAGATTTGGAAGCAAACAGAGGTAGATAAAACGACTATGGTACATTTATACAATGGAATATTATTCAGCCAGAAAAAGAAGAAAATGCTATCCTTTGCAACAACATGGTTAGACCTGGAGAACATTATGCTAAGTGCAATAAATCAGTAATACAAACACAAATACTATATGATTTCACTCATATATAGAATCTAAAAAAACAAACTGAACTAATAAACAAAACAGAGAAAGATTCATAGATAGAGAGCAGGCTGACAGCTCTGTGTGTGTTAGAGGGAATTAAAGAGGAGAAGGATCACACAAAAAAGAAAAACAACTCATGGACATGGACAGCAGCGTGGTGATGGTGGGGAGGAGGGGGCTAGGTGGAAGTGAAAGATGGTATAAGGAAGATAAATAGTAATAGAAAAACAGAACAAAAATTAATATATTGTAAAAAAACTAGTCCAACAAATATGAAGGTTTTATCAACATTAGCTACTCACAAAGTGTAAATAATCATTTTCTAATGAAGGATCCATTCATTGTTAGTTCAGTGCAGCTCAAAAGGATAATATCTAAGAAATAGTAGTTGTTTCCAGTCAATGATGCCTCATCTAATGAAGAACTTGAGAATAAACTTTCGTTGTTAAAAATATATTTTTTAGAAATATATTTTTTAGAAAAATCATCATAAATTATTCAGAGGACTGCTGCATTTCCTATAGCTTAAAAATAATTTTATTTGTGTGTTATGTGTGTTTAGCAATATACCTCCAATTAAAAAAGAGGTGTGAAGTTTAAAATTCAAAGACTAAAAAAGGATTGAAATATGAATGCTTCCTTTTTCTTAAAAAAAACATTTCATGTACCAAACATTTCATGAAATATGACTGCAAATATGAATGCATTTGCATATTGTGTGATGTAAGTCTAGCCTGCAGAAAAAGTTGCCAAGTGGTTTGACTTTGGGAAGATAGGGAAGGGTTTTGATTATGTGTGCACTCATGTAAAGAGAGCTTTTTTAATTCTCCTTTTATTTAATACAAGTATAAATTGAAATGAAATCTGAGAACTACTCAGAAACATACAGTAAGCACTCATTCTGAAGGTTTTTTATTGATGGAAGCATATCATAAAATGACATGTCTTCATGTTAGTAAGACCATTTGTAGAGAAAGCCATTGATTATAATATTAAGAACATGTTTTCCATATTGTCTATAGATATAATATCTAAAAGAATGAACATCTTTAACATTAAAATTGAAGGGCAAAGGAAAAGAAATTGTTAAAACTGAACAAAAGTATTTGGGGATTTTAATGACTACTACATGTTTTCTTTTTATATGTACAGCATAGCATCTTTCCTCAAATTAAGGAAATTATAGATGTAAACAAGTTACCTAAAATGAACAATAAAAATTCTTCAGGAAAAATAGTTTGAAATAAAGTTAAATTTCCTACAGTTCTCATTAGTAAGCTGTATAAAACCACAAAGCTTGTTTTTTTTTAAATCTATAGTCTATGAGCTTTAAGCCTTAGGAAATGATATATTCAGAAGTAAAAATTGTTCAATAACCAAGATTTCTACATGTACAATCATTTTGTACTGAATTTAAATCATGAGTAATTATACATTTAAAATATGTCTGTTTTAAAATTATAAAATTATGACTAATGACATGATTTTATAATGCAAGATTTTTTTAAAAATGTATGTACCTATATAAGCATTTCTGGAATCCATTTATTTGTATATTCTCTATGTATGAACTCATAAATTTATCCAGAAATGAATTAGGCATAGAGTTATTAATATAAATTTGTACTATGTCAGTCATTTTTAAACCTGAATTAAATTGATTATGAGAAGATCTAGTTAGATTTGTTAACATTGGCTGTTACTGAAATTTAATAAAAATGTGAATATTAAATATCGAATAGAATATTAAACTGCAGTAATAGTTGGTAGCTAATGTTTTAGTAAAGCCATGAAGGAAAAACAAAACAAAACAAAAAAAAAACATGTTTCAAAGGTCCTAGGGAAGGAGCTTGCTTTGCCCATTTCAGTGGCCTCTGGCTGGAGTGGAGGCAGCAGAAACACAGGTGGGAAGAGATGAGGACAGAGATGTGACAAGGGGGTAAGTCACTACGAAGACTTTGGCTTCTACCATATGTGATATGGGAGACAACAGGTCATGTTTGGACTTGTATTTTCAAGACCAGTTCTTCCCTGAGGTTTTGAAAATAGCTTACAGGGGCCTAAGACTGGAGGCAGAAATCCCAGTTCAGAAGAGATTGCGATAATCCGAGATATGGGGACAGATAGTCCCAAGTGGCAGCGGTGGAAGTGCTAAGACGTGGTCGAATGCCTGGTAGAGTTGAGAAGTGGGGCCAAGAAACTTATTGAACGATTGGGTGTGTTGAGTCCATTGTGTTTATAAAAACAATCCTTTTAATACAGCAAGTCTACTGATTTTAAGTCCATCTTCCTTGACATAAAGTTTTATACAAACGATCTTTCGCAGCTCTTCTGCCAAAATGGCATGATCGTTATGATTCCATAACTGAGAAAACCAGCTTCAGTCCCACATGACCGCTGCCTCCTAAATAAGAAATGTGAAGGTTGTTCACAGAAGGGTTATAACCATAAGCAGAAGAAAATTAGACAAAATAAATCAAAAATAAAATAAAATTGGTGCATATGAAGTATAACTTTAAAACTAATTATTGTTACTAAGGCAGCTAATTTTTTATGCTTTTTCTAGTGGTTTTAGTTAACTTTACTGTGCATTCTATCATCGCCTTCCAGGAAGGTCTCTCCATATTCCTTTTGGGAAAGATATAAAAATATTTATTTCTTGAATTAACTTACAAAATGAGTTTTCTCTTTTTTATGGGCTATACCTGTTTTTACCTATCAATCTATTTTAAAATCTCTTTCTTGTAATTTTATCTCATAAATGGTCCATGAAGCAACATTTATTTTTTCAACTTTACCATTGTTTGGTTTTGTTTCACATTTAAGACATCTCATATAATGTTACATGTTACACTTTATGCAATAATTCTCAATTATTCTAATTCGATATCTTAGAGATATCTATATCTCTAAGGTGCCCTCACATTAATGTAATGATTTTATGACTTCAGGTGCCTAAATTTTAATTTTCCATTGCCACTTGATTAAAATCAAAGGGCAAAATTGAACAGATAACAGTATCAGTGAAAGATATACTTCTGGCCAGATTACTGAACATCACATTGTCCTGATGTGAGGCTATTCTGTCACAGAGAACATTTCTGCGGCTGCTAACGTTAAATGTTGATCCATACAGAGAAACTCAACGGTGCCTTTGTCCTGACTGCCTCAGTAGAGACCCACAGGCTCCTCATTGTCCCCATAGTACTGTAGCCATCAAATCTTTCCGCTCTGTGCTTATTTGCCTGCTTTGTATGTTCCTCAGATAGTTCTCAAATTCCCTTTGGACATGTCTTCTAGCATTTGTTTAACGAATGTTGAATGATGAAGCAGACATTACTGAAGGAGGCGTGTGAGGCAGCAGAACACCCTACACTGTACACAAGAAGGGTATGATCACATAGTGGCAATTTCCCCAGCTTACCTCTATCCAGCTTTGGACATTCCTACTTTCCAGCTGCATTTTGATACATTCCTCTTACTAATTAATGCATAATCATACATAATCAGGTATACTTTGTGGATCACATGATCTGGTGTAGCTTCCCGAAGAATCCAGGAAACAAAACAGGACCCTCACATGTACACAATATGATATGTGTGTGTGTGTACACATACACACACATATACATACATACAAACTTTACTTTTTATTAGCAAAAACTTGTTATAACATAGAAATATTCTGAACCTGTAAAGAGAACTGTTGACACTCTGAAAGGCATCATTAACCACTGAAATCCTAAAAAAAAAATTATGCAACAATTTTACACAAAGAAAGAACTGAGAAAAGCAGACAATCTCCGTTGGGACCAGAGCATCTCCTCACAACAAGCCTTTGGTTAGTGTTACAGGTGGAATTTTTTCAGCACATGGTTTAAAATGATGAAAATTACCACAGAACATACACGTGAAAGCAAAGAACCATTCATATAGTCAGTCACTAGTGTCACAATAACCAGGGTGTGTGTGTGTCTGTGTGAGTATGTTTATAATCATGGAAGACCTTCTCAAACAATATTTAAGAAACTATGGTTATTATCGGAGGGAAAGAGGGGTGGGAGGTAGAAAAGGGTACGGGAGTATAAATGGTGATACAAGGAGACTTTGGGTGGAGAATGCGCTAAACAAGGTACAAATGATGTATTGTAGGATTGTTCCCTTGAAAACTATATAATTTTGTTAACCAACATCACTATAATAAATTCAATAGAAAAGAAAACACATTTCAAGTTATACTCTCTATTTTCATTAAACTTAATGGGGCAAAAAGTGACAGGATTCATTTGTTTGTCTTTTAATGTTCAGTTGCTTGTGTCTCTTTAATTGGACATTCTCCCTGCTTTTGCACATTTTAGTCAATACAACACAAGTAAAAATCAAGTCACTAAATAATATGCTGAAAGAGCCATAATCTTCTCATGAGAATGTGGTTTACTTAAATTTATCTATAATCAATATATATATGGGAAAAGGGAGTGAGACAATAGAGAAAGAAAATGAGAAAAGATGTGGAAAACTGAGGATAAAATAAAATAAGAAAATAAAATGGTAAGAAAATAAAATGATTGTTATAGGGGTAGAAAGAATAATTGATTTAAAGATAAAATTTTAATGACCCTAAAGGAAATGTATATGTCTGATTCTGAGAATCTGGGTAATTTTTCCATAAACTATATTGACTGTACAGAGTGTGCAAATCATCAAAGAGAAATGTAGGGAGGTTTCAAAAACAAAAAAAAAAAAATAGTTCATAATGTTTCTGAATCTGAATTTGTAATTCTGGGATAGTAGTCAGCATTATGTCTAGATTGCTAATCTTAACAACCATGTGGTTCTAATTTGTAGTTTTGAATCAAAAAGAGTCTGTCTTTTTAAAGGGGCACTGCATTTTTAAATCACCTGGTTCAAAGGCATTTAGAATTATACAATCCCTTGATTTTAATTCTATGTAGCTTGCACAGGTTCTGGAGCTAGCATTCTGTTAATGATCAAAAGTCCCTTTTTTTTTTTTTTTTTTTTAACTTCTGGCCAAGATGGAGGCATAGGTGGACACAATGTGCCTCCTCACTCAACCAAACTTAAGGACAACAAAGATTTAGAAACAAGAAAACAACAGAACGCATAGAAAATTGAACTGTACGGAAGTCCAACAACCATTCATCCAGACCGATAAGAGGGGCAGAGTCGCAGCAGGAAAAAGTGGAGGTTTGGCAGACCCAGGCACACAGGCAGCAGTGGTTGGTAGATCCCAGGCATGCAGGTGGCAGCTAGCGGACCCTGGGCACAGGGTGGCAATGGTGCAGACCCAGTGAGGGCAATCAAGGCAGCTGGCTGACCAGGTGGCCCCACATTCGCACATAGATAATCCAGGCTAAGGGGAAATGGCAGAAGGGACTGGAATCTGAGAGAGACTGGAGCAAGTGCCATTGTTCCCTCTCAGACCCTGTCCCCACATACAGCATCACTACCCAAAAATGGGGCTGCCCTGCCCTGGGGAACACCCAAGGCTCTACCCCTCACTATGTAACAGCCACGACCAGACCAAAAAAAAAAAAAAAAAAAAAAAAAAAAAAAAAAAAAAAAAAAAAAAAAAGGCTCAAACAGGAGAACAAACCAAAGCCCCAGAGCCAATTCATCTCAGAGACCAAGAAATAGCCAACCTATCAGATGCACAGTTTAAAGCCCTGGTGATCAGGATGCTCACAGAATTGGTTGATTTTGCTCACAAATTAGATGAATAAATGAAGGCTACAATAAGTGAAATGAAGGAAAATGCACAGAGAACCAATAGAGATGGAAGGAAAACTGGGACTCAAATCAATGGAGTGGACCAGAAGGAATAAAGAAACAACCAAACAGAAAAGAATGAAGAAACAAGAATTCAAAAAAAATGAGGAGAGGCTTAGGAACCTCCAGGATGTCTTTAAACATCCCAACATCCAAATTATAGGGATACCAGAAGGGGATGAGGGAGAGCAACAAGTGGAAAACTTATTTGAACAAATAATAAAGGAGAACTTCTCTGATCTGGCAAAGGAAATAGACTTCCAGGAAGTCCAGGAAGCTCAGAGAGTCCCATAGAAGTTGGACCCAAGGAGGAACACACCAAGGCACATCATAATTACATTAGCCAAGATAAAAATGAAGGAGAGAATTCTAGAAGCAGCAAGGGATAAGGGGACAGTCACCTAGAAAGGAGTTCCCATCAGACTGTCAGCTGATTTCTCAAAGGAGACCTTCCAGGCAAGAAGGGGCTGGAAAGAAGTATTCCAAGTCATGAAAGGCAAGGACCTACATCCAAGATGGCTCTATCCAGCAAAGCTGTCATTTAGAATGGAAGGGCAGATAAAGCGCTTCTCAGATAAGGTCAAGTTAAAGGAGTTCATCATCACCAAGCCCTTATTATATGAAATGTTCAAGGGACTTACCTAAGAAAAACGAGATAAAAATATGACAGTGAAAAGACAGCAAAGTCATAGTTATTAACAAGCACACCTAAAACAAAAGCAAACTAAGCAAATATCTAGAACAGGAACAGAAACACAGAAATGGTGATCACATGGAGGGTTAGCAACAGGGGAGTGGGAGGAGAAGAGAGGGGGAAAAGGTACAGAGAATAAGTAGCATAGACCGTAGGTAGAAAATAGACAGGGGGAGGGCAAGAATAGTGTGGGAAATGTAGAAGCTAAAAAACTTATGACACATGGACATGAACTAAACGGAGGAATATAGGTGGGAGGGGGTGTGCAGGGTGGAGGGGAATGATGGGGGAGAAATGGGACAACTGTAATAGCATAATCAATAAAATATATTAATAAAATAAAGAATGGACAGTCAAGAAAACGTTTCTTTTTTAAAAAGGAGCAAATGTATATCATTATCTATAAATCGACTCACTCTCCCCTTACTATCTTATCTATATTATCATGTAAGATCCCCCCCAAAAGTAACACATGCGCTTATAATATATCTAACTACTTTTATTTTACCAAAATTATTATGGAGAAATATACCATAACAGCAGATGGAACAGTGTTGTGCAGAATTGCTGTGAAAGAAAAACAAAACAAAACTAGTGTTCTGTCCTTCCTGGACTGTACCAAAATCACTTAAAAATATTCAGGGCTTCAGTACTATTATAGAAGCTCAAATTGCTTTGATTTAAAATGTCATAATCAAGAAAAAAGTCAGAATCTATAATCCATGGGGTCAATGCACATATAAGCTAATCACATTCAGTATTTTTGAGGTCAGGATTCATATTTGAGTCTGAATCAATATTAATATTCCTTCTCGGCACTTGGTAGATGAAAAATGTTTTCTTCAAAGGAAGAGCTTCTATTACTTTTATTAAATAGTAGTTAGCTGGCTGAACTTTCCTTAGATTTCAAAAAGATAGTGCAGAAATGACTGTGCTTATAGTTTCATAGTTTGCAAGAAGTCCTTTTGAGAAATGATATTTTAACTTTATGGGATTCTATGACTTCACAATAATAGTATTTTCACTCAGTTCAATATGCTTCTTTCTTAAAAATATGAAAGTGTTAAATTATACTCTCTCACTGGTCTTCATCACAATCCCATTAGGCTTGAAAAGATTCCTATTTGATAAATCTTTGAAAAAAACTTGCTTCAGATGAAGCGGCTTTATTGTTCTCCAAAGCATAGATTAATTCAATCCTCAACCAATCTCCTATATGAGAATGAGGGTGCATGAATCACTTCTTCTAAATTTAAGTACAGAGATAGAGCTTCTTTCCTAACGTACACGAACTGTCCCTCCTAAGGAAAGACCGTCCCAGGGTCCTGAGGCAGCCAGGGTAAACTGTTCAGGGAAGAGACCTGCTGGTTTCACCCACTCTGCCCTAATCCACCCATCAGATTCCTTAACCTCTTTAAAGAATGTGCCATTTTGCCAATAAAAAGAAAGAAAACAGAGAAGGGGAGAAATGTCAGAGAAGTATTTTTCTTCTACTCTCTGAAGCTAGAGCTCATTGTAAGCTAATTTTAGAAACATTAAAAACATTTCAGTGTATGGAAAAAACACAAGAAGGCTATTAGAACGATCACTTCTTGTTCAACAGGCAATATAGTGTATTAATTTCATTGTCTACAAAAAGCCTCTCCAGTTGTGTCTTGTTGAGAGCATAGAGTTATTCATAAATGATTTATCTCACCTGAATGTTCACAGCTGTTGCCCCAGTCACCCCATAGCATATAAAATAGCTGTCCTTTTACACTTAACTTAGCCACTGGGTCTCTACAACTATGTAAAAAAGATAAGACTGCTTCAGAAATAAGTGAAGCCCAGTGAGATGAGTGACAGATTTCTATTTCACAGACTAGCACAGTTCACATGTCACTTATAAAAGATTCACTTTTGAAAATCATAAAGTCAAATATTGCCTTTTACTCTTTCTAGAAAATAAACAAGTTTAACAAAATAATAGTAGGTTGTATAATTATTGGGAATTGAAGCACTAAATGTCAGATTCTTTTTTTTTTTTTTTGAAACTTTTAAAGCTATATCTTAAATTCCGGTGAGAACAAAAACAAAAATAGAATGTTGTTTTTAATCTCTTGGTAAAAAATTGGTTATTCATCAGCCAATGGATTCTTACACACCAAAGAATCTAGTGTCCTCATTTTGTTGTTGTTGTTTGCCTCTTGTCTTACCCCTCAAGAAAGGTTTATAGAAAGAAGAAAAAAGTCAGGAGGTCTTTGAGAGTTATTCTATCTACTCTATTGCTTGTGGCTGAATTTTAGCCATATTTAGTTTTTGCTCCCATGGCTTAAAGTTCTACCTCCTGCCCTAGTTTTCCAATTGCCATCCAATCCCATAATGACAGATCCCCATTGCTCAAAGTAAGACAGTGTGTTTTTGATCATGAAAGCAACCTTTTTATGTTTCACATCAGCCATCTGTATCTGGACCTCAGGACATGTCCCCTATCACATAGAAACTATACTCACAATCCTAAAGTAAATCATTCGGAACAGCATACCTGGCCTGGGAATTATACCAAATATATTTTCTAGTATGTATACTTTCTTTGGGGTTTATTTATTTAATACAAGAGCAGGAAAAAAAAAAGTAAGTCTATTTAATAGAGACTCTCAAAGCTCTGTCTTCCTATCATTGAAGACAAGAGCTGTCAAGAAGCAAACACTGAAAAGATGCATGCTGCTCCCTGCTCAGTGATGTAAGTAGAACAATCTTGGACAGAGAGGCCAGTATCAGACAATAGAACAGCTAGCACAGGGTGGTGAGGCAATTAATTTCTCAGATGCTTACTCAATGTCACAAAGAAGAAAGGAAGGGAAACAATAGAGCTACAGCAATCTTGTAAACATTGCATAGACAATAGATTAATAAAGAATAAGAAAATTGAAAAAGAAATACACTTTCAATTCACCCCATGCTAACTTTGGAAATGGCATAGCATTACAAAATTGCTTTTTAAAAAATTTTGCTTATTTTTATGATGGAAGGAAAATTTGGTATTTCTACCCTGCCATCTCAAGTCAATCCTTCATCTTCTTTCCTGGCCAACATTCTGAGATGACAGGTATATTGCAGGAATAGATTGTTTGAGATTTATATTCTTACAAGATAAATCAGAACTGTTTAAATGCTTCTAATTCAACAATATAAGAAATAAAAGGTAAATTCAAAAACAAAATAACCCCCTGTAATGTGCCTCGGAGAGCAGTGATTTGGGAAGAGAGAATCATTTTTCAAGGGTAAATGTCTTCTACTTTCACAACACAGACAGACACCACATGGCTGGTCTGAAATTAGTCACTGCTTTTCAGTTAAGGTCCTGTGAACATCCGCATTTTGGGATGTTATCCAAGTAATGTTACCATTTTGGTTTCATTTCAAAGCCAGAAGAAACTTAAATGCTCTATTTTCATATTGCAAAGTAGAAGTTTAAATTGTCTTAAGAGCACATGTCTCAAACACCCTCAATATGACCCCTGTAGGCCATAGCTCTCAGAGAAGGTTGCATTTTAGTCTTTCCTATAAGTCAGGGCATACCTACCACTTGGGGAAAGTAGGTCACCCAGCTGAGTCTATATCCGGCAGCAGCAAGAAATGAGAAGAGAGCTACAAGAACTGTTGCTCAGACTCAGCTTTTATTAAGTGCAGGTTCACACAAGATAGACCATCAACATTACATTAATATCCTATATAATATCACACACAGTTAATATACAACAATCAACGGGGGATTGAGGAACCCAAGTCCCAGAGTCTCAGTCCCAGGTCCAGGAGGCAGCACAAGTGGACAAGGGCCTTGGTCCCATTCCAGGGGTGCCCCGGGTAGTGCGGAAGTTCCAGAGCTCAGCTGGACAGAGCCTCTGGCAGCATGCAGCTCGTAGTGTGGAGCAACCTCTCATGGTGGGAGATCTGCTGCCTTAATGGCGGCTCTAAAGTCCACCTCAATTGTACCCAAATCCTTGGCACCTGAGCTGTGCCTCAGGGCCAGGAGACTCCTGTGCTCTATCAGTAGGTGCTCCCTCTCTCCAGACATGCCTGTGTTCCCATATCTTGGTTGTGCCACCCTGGAAGGCATTTGTTTGGCAGAGTGTCTGGAATGACTTAGCTTGTTTCCTCTTCCAACCAAAGTGTCATGGCTGACTGGTATCTATCTTGGTTGATATGAGTGATACCATTTTATTTTTTATGCTTTATCCTCAATTAGCTGGACCAGTGCCATTTTATTGATCCTTCTCTCTACACACAGCAGTTAAGTCTGAAGAGAAAAGGTAAGCATGTCCTTTGCAACCAAGTCACTTGCTCATTCCCTCTGAGTGTTTCCATGTTTACATTTAAATGACACCTGGGCCAGGTTTCATTGCCTCCACTGAGAGAGAAGTTGGAGTTAAGCTGGGAAGGAGTAGAATTATTATCTCTAGAATTAAGGAACTACACCTTGCTGTCTCATATCAGTAACAGAAGTGGTTCAAGACAAATAAAGGACCACTTGAAAGGAGGCAAAATGTCCAAGCAAATATTATCATTACTCAATGGTTGAAAGGGGAAGCTCCTCGGCCCACACAACTGGATTTTACAACCCCATTTTTTTATCAGAGTTTTTCCTTCACCCTTTCACAAATTCTTACTAAAGTTTCTTATAAAAATAGGTTATGATGTATGAGATCCAAGCTGTTGCATACATAAATCTCATAAACCTAATAACAAATAAAGGAGCAGCAAGGGCAGAGTCTCATATTTACACTTTATGGTCATTACCAGAATATACGTTTTCTATCATTTTATTATTATTTCTGGGACCTATATGCAATGACAGCAATCATTTTAAAAACTAATTAAATCAAACTGAAAACCAATCAGTATATTCTGAGAGTTTCAAAATATCCTTAGAGTTTTGAACTTAACTTACCCAACTATTTTTGTGGTTATTTTGTACAGATGTTGTAAACATCCCATTGAAATATAAGAGGTGACTAATAAGTTCTACACCATTATTAATAGCTCTTTTTCCTAATGAAGTCAAAATATTTCATTGTTTTTTCATGTTAGGCTCTAAGTGTGAGTAGATAATACCTTACAAGATCATTCGTTTCAAATATGAAAATTATTTTTTGCATAATGTTACCTAAATGCACTTAGTCAGTCAATGTATAGGTTATTTTGAGAACATGCTCTTCAACTGTACAATTGCATTGTCAAGTTGAGGTTAGCTACAAAGTTCTAAGGATGTCTTTTTAAAGTAGGCAAATAAACACATATCAAAAATAGATAACTGAAGTGACAGACTTGATAAGAGCTAATATTGATTGTCATATGAAAGTTCATTATGCTTCAGTAGAATTATTTTCATGTTTTATCTTAACCATATGTCATAAAGTGGAAGAAAATATGAAACCTACAATAATGCAGATGTATATTGTCTGTCTCAATTGTGTAAGAGGAGAGATCACATCATGCTGACAGTCCATTGTAACCATATCTAGAATAACATAACATTATCACCTGACTTTATTTTAGTGCCCCTTTAATACCTACCTCAGACAACTAAAACCCTTCAGCCCTAGCTTCATGCATCATCACACAGCAAAGGTTTTTACTAACAGGCCATGTAAATATCCATGCTATGTTTATCTTAATAATATTTTTGCAATATATGCATGCTTGTTGACAAGTACTCACTTTGGCAAGAGAAATTAATTAAATTGATCATAAATGATCCATATGCTACTAGAAGAAATAGAATACATGAAGCATTGTTCTCCAAATGCTATATCTTCTCTTGATAAGTTTATTGCTTCTAGTACCTCTGGACTTCTTATATTGACAGTATGTCTGCATCATCACCTTGAACTTATTCAAGGTGATGTACTCCTAGACCCTTATTCTTACCAATGGTTGACAATTTATTTTTCTAATAACTTATCATTGTGGTTATAAGTATTAATACTTTCTCTTCTTTGTTATTGGTAACTTTATAATATAAACAATCTTATTATAATACAAATTAATATTATGTGATTCAAAATGACATCATAAACTAAATATTACCTAACACTACTAGAATATACTTAAAGTTTAAAATTTCATAATTAACTTTTATGTATTGTTAAATAATTAACATAGTGCCATTTATAAAATTTTATTTTCTTTTATCTATGGGTGTTTTTTTAATATTTTTCTTTATTTTCAAATAATTTTATTTGCATAAAGTAGTGAAATTTATTTAACAATTCAAGAAAAGAGTGGTATTAATCAAGAATAATTATGTGTTATATTGATTTTAGCTTCTGCAAACTACCAACTAAATAGCAGTTATTTTGATAAGATGGTATGTAATGGAATATGTCCTTCCTAAGAATTAATTAAACTCAAAGTAAATGAACTTATATAACCTCACTCTTTAATTATTTAAAAGTCTCTGTTTTTCAGACCATACATTCATTTTCCCATTGCTGATGTGCTGAAATTGTGGTGAGAATTGATCCATGTAAATCTATTATGTTAAAAACATCACCAACAGAATATATGAAGACAAGAAAGTACATTGACATGTTTACTTTCTTAACTGTCAATTTATAAAGCTTATGCATAATACAATTATTTATTTATTTTTGTTAAACATATTTTGAGAATGTTCTGGGAACAAAGCTAGCACACTGAAGGAAAAATAATGAAGCATTATTATTAACATGATTAGTTTAAGTAATTTGAGGGGACACAGGAATAAATCATTATAATATGGTGAAACTAAGTGAGGAATAGAGATATGTACAAATACAAAATAAGTATGAGAAAGCTAGCAAATATTTAAGCCTCCACCAAATGTTAGTCTGTGCCCTCTGAGATGCAAACAGCATGTCAGTATTTGCTGTGGAAAAGATGTGTTGGGGAAAATGCTAGGGAAGGAAAATGACAAGGGTCTTAGAGAAGGATGAGACATCCTCAAAGTGTATTTGTGCTCCTCACAGAAATAGATCTGAGTGGTCCTGCTATCACAGGACATCGCTTGTCTCACAGAAGTTCAAAAAACCTGCCCCATGACCCGTGAAGGCTTTTCTTCCTGAGGGAAAATTTTAAGAGATTTTGGTGGGATGAATCCCATTGCTACTTTTGATCTTTGGCCAGCAGTTCAGTCTCTTCTTCTTCCACAACCTTTCCAAATGTCCCTCACTCTTAAGTATAAAAAACAAGAAGTGCCTGATGGCTAACATTAATGACCTTAATTTTCATTGTTAAGAAGTCTAAACCCTTGGTTATCATATCCTTGTCAGGTCAGGGTCACGGTATGTATCTTCACAGCTTAAATGGAAAAATCAAGTAGCAGAATATAACCAAGTAGATCACAGAGGTTCCAAATACTTCATGCCCCCCTGTCATTAAATTCAGTCCTACCTTCTCCTTTTGATCAAGATAAATTACACCTGTGATAGGATGGCTTTTTTTGCCTCCTGGTGCTTAGGAATAAGGTGTCCAAGGGACGCTGGTAGTACAGTAATGTCTAGGTCGAATGGGACTTTAACTGTGTCCTCTGGCAAAAGGGTAAGGACAGTGATTATGACTTGGAAATAGAAAGTACAGTTCCCCAGTGCAGCAATAGAAGTGATGATAGTGCTCACTTCTGCTTACCCCTTGATTGCCAGATTCATATATTCCTCCAACTGGGGACACAGCACCATACAGGGGCTCTCATATCATGTATGTATCACACCCTGAAGGGTGGCACCCATCCTTTCAAAGTGTTGTCTCTCCACTGACACTTCAGTTATGATTTTAAAAGAAGTTTCTATAATTCTGTAAGTTTGGCTTACTTCGGTATGGTTAGATACGTAATACGACAAATGGATCTCATGAGTGTTATCTCTTTCCTGAACCTCTTTCATAACAAAGTTGGTCTCATGGTCAAATGTTATGTTGTGTATGATGTGTGGATCTTGCCTTAGGGGAAGCAGAGATGGCTGAGGCTTAGTAGAAAAATCAATGCTATACATAGAATAAGTATCTATCCTTATAAGGACAAACTTCTGATCTTTCCTAGATGGAAGGAGTCCAACATAGATGGATTGCTACCAAATGGCTTGGTAGTGTTCTTTAAATCTTAGTATCGGTCTCTATTGCTGTAAAGTTGTATGAACTTTGATAACAGGAAGCTATGACAGGGGCATGGAGAGTTTGTTTAGACCTGTGGTAAAACTATAAGTTAGTATTCTTGTGTCCCACTTGAGTATAAGCTGTTTCTGACTGGAATAAAAAATAGCACCATTACAAAATCGGTAGTTATATACCACATACCCAAGACCATATTGATGTCCTCTTAAAGGATACCATGTTCAGCATTACAACTGGGACCAGTGATGCTACATAGTTAGTCTTCCATTAATGTATAGTTATTCTCAATGCTCCTGAAGAGCAAGACTGATTTATGATAAGAATGAAATTTTCTGCACCCTTTAGGAATTTAATAGCATTATCTACACCCATCTTCTCCACTTCCAGAGTTCAATATTGTTCTTGATTTTACATTGGTCACATGGACAGTTTTTGAGATTTCCACATAGTCCTCTCTCTCCAATCAGTGTGCCATAGGCAAAGGACTCAATGTGGGACTAGTCCAATTGACAATTATATCATTTCAAATTATAATCACAGTGAATGGGAGAAATAGCACCATATATATGATAATGATTCAGAACATCTATAGCCTTCTGGAGACCCTTATTCAAGCACTGCAAAGTATTGCCAGTTACCCAATACTAGAGTCTTCTACAAAGTCAGCTGCTTCAGATTGGTGGGTAACACAGCAGGACCAGTGAATTCCATGAGCATGGGCTCATTGCTGCACTTAGTTTGCAATGAAGTGAATTTGTTGATCAGAAGCAATGATGTGTGGAATATATAATGATGGATAAGGCATTTTATAAGCCTATTCCAATAAGAAAATATGCTTTCATTAATGTAGTGGGTCAGTGTGATATCTCGTGGAAGAGAAAGATGATCAATATTTCTGACAAATAAATTATGACATAGGCTGGACAGTTAATATACTCATGAGACATGATGGTGAAGTGGTAATGCTAGACTTCCCAGCTGAAAGCCAACTGCTTCTGACAGGGATGGAGAAGAAAGTTTTTGCCAGGTCAATAGTTATATACACCTGGTACCAGAGGATGCGTGAAGTCCCTCAAGCAATGAAACTGTACCTGGCACAGTAGCTACAACTGGAGACATCACCTGGTTAAGACTGTTATCAACAATTGTCATTCTCTAAAATACAGCTGTTTTCTACTTAGGTGAAATAAGCAAATTGGATGGGGATGCTATTTTTTCATCACTGTACCTGCAACCCTCAAGTTTTTATGGTGGCCCTAATCTCTATAATAATTCCAGGAATGGAATATTGCTTTTGGGTTACCATTTTTCTAGACAGAGACAGTTCTACTGGCTTCCACTTACCCTTTGCCATAATAGCCCTCATTACATAGGTCAGGGAACAAGTGTGAGGATGCTGCCAGACAATGAGTATATATTTTCAATTATACATTCTGGAACTGGGGCTATATCCACAGGATGGTTTGGGGGACCCACTGTGCTCACAGTGATATGGACCTGAGTTAAAGCTGCATTGATTACCTGACCTCCATAAGCATCTGCTGTCACTCGTGGGTCCCAGTGGTGTTTTGGTTCTCCTGAAATAGATTCTAATAGATCCCATTATTTATTTTTCCCTGATGCAGTTATGCTACTCAAAAATCACAGGTCCCTATTAGAAGGCTAGAAGGAAATTTAACATTATAAATTTTTAGTAGTGTAGTGAGATATTTCTTCAAGGGGTTCAACTTCCCCTCCATTTTAAAAGTTCTGGGCTTATAAACTGGCTCAAGTTTAAGAACTGATTGAGAGACTGTGAGTCTCTATGTTTGTAATTCAGGTACTTTATTACCAAAATTAGAATTATTCACATATCTCCAGGAAAGCTGGTGGTATAGTTAGAAAGCCCGAGAGCCCGAGAGCCAGTGGTGCTGACTTCAGTCTGTCTGAGGCCTGAGAAGCAGTGCCTTTCAAGGCAGATAATCTCTGACCCTTCTCAAACAGTCAAAGAGAGAGCTAATTTAAACTTCTCGGCCTTTTTATTCTATCCAGGACTTCATTGAATTTTGTGATGCCTACCCACATGGCGAAGGACAATCTAATTTACTTGTTTCACCAGTTTAAACATAAATGTCTTCCTGAAACACCCTCGTAAACACATCAAGAAATAATAACCAGATACCCTGACCTAGTTGATTTGACACAAAACTGACCATCAGAATCATCGTTTCCAGATTTCAGAGCACTGCCAAGCATGGCAGCCAGTTATTCCCATTCTCTGGAACTTTTTTAGAATGTAAAACCTCATATTCTAAAGAAAGCATTCCAAAATCAAAGAATTCTGACATCCATTTTTATATTCTGGCCCTCTTGATTAAGCAACATAAAAATCCATTCTCAGAGATACTCTCTTGTCTCTTGTTTGTACATGCTACCAAATTTTTGTTATTCTTTTAGTGTGTAATCTTTTTCAGGCTCATAATATCTCCGGTCATGTGGTGTTGAGATTTAATGCTAATTTTTAGCCTGACAGACAAGAGAGGAGGTTGGAGCTGCATTGGAGGCAGTAAGGAGAGAAACCTGTTTCCTGCTGGTCCGCTGTGGTGTCTTTCAACACAACAGACATATGTATGCTTATTAAGGAAAGGTGGATTCACCTCAGCATGCCCAGAAGTTTCACGGGGGCTTGCAGACCAACTTACTCTGAAGCATCCATTTAGATGACCCATCCCAAGCTTTAGGGCTCCAAGATTTTCACAAAAGGTCACTGACCTTAGCATTAGCTGAGCATTCAAACATCTAGCCCTTTAGGTTTGCAAATCTATTATACTTTTACCCTGATCTTTAGTCCTGTCAACTGTTCTTTTGCAAGAGGTAAGTTCTTTGTAAGTTACCCAACATTTGCCATCACTGCATGTTAGTGATCCTCAGTGGTCATTATCCCTCATCAGAAAGTTAATATAAGTTAGTAATCACCTAACTCCATTATCTTGGAAAGCATTGTTTATAATATTATCTTTCAAATGCCTAAATATTCATGCCTGCAAAAGCATTGCTCTCATGTGAACATTTTCCAAGGCAAGACTAATAAAATTTTCTGCAATTTTAGGCAAGAGATTCTCCTGCCTCACCTACCAACCAGGTAATCTCTTTACCTATTGAGGGATGGGTAAGCTGGCCACAAATTTCCATCGTAACATCTGTTTTCTTAGTTCCACATTGGTTGGTCTGGGTCCTTCCTGCCCAAAACATATGCCAAGACAGGATTAGGTGTGCATGCTCTACTGGGGATGGGGGGATGCTAGTGAAGGAAAAAGGGGAGGGGTGTGAAGGAAACTGAGAACCATTGAACTCTAAATACAGGTCTGCTCAAAGGAGAAGAAAAGAAGAAAGTGTGACTGGGAGACTTTAGACTGCGGTGAAGAGGAATCCAAAGTCTCACAGAAATTGGCCTGCCTTACTTCGTATGCCTTCTACATCCATTCACGGGCCAGGAGAAACCATTGAGAATCATGGCATCAACATGAACATAGTATGTTGCTGAATTTCAGAGTGGAGCATTTGGGTGTTTATTCAATTATGCAATTACATGAGATCTGAGAGGTGTATTTTCATGGCTGCCACATATTTATACCATTTACGATAAAATATTTTTTACCATGACACAGAAATTTTTCTTTTTGTGTAACAGAGGAACGTTTTCTGAAACTATACTGGCTAACTTTGACAGGTTCATAAACACGACTAAAGTGAATAGCATCTATAGAGGCCAGCACTGATAAAGGAATAATATGTGACACATGATGAGAGGAGGAAAATTCTATAATAAAAATTTGATTCCTGAGCTTAAGGATAGACATGGAAGATCTGTATTTAAATGCATTACTGATTAATGTGAATAAAAAGTAAATTTCGATCATAAGCTCACTGACAACTCTAACTGCACCTTTTTTCCTTCATTTATCAGGTTATAATATCCAAAATGGAAGATTTAAAAGGACTCAAATTCATTATGAATATCATACTCACAGTTGACTTAATCTCTAATTTGAGTTACCTCTAACCATCTGAACAACCAAAGTCAGACACAACTCACTAGAAAATAAGTATTCTCCAAAATTAGCCCTGACTTAATCAGAAAAAAAAAAAAAAAAAACATTTCAATGCTATAATCAAAGAGTTTTGTGTCAACTAGTTATATAAAATATATTTGGCATTAGAATTATTTCATTTGCAAACAGAAGACAGAGTTTATCCTGCTCAAAATTCATTTTCAACTATATGTCCTGTATGTCTCTGCCAAGACACTAACATCCTGTCCACAATTTTTTTTTTTTTTGTAATGAATGATGAAGAGCCAGTGAGCCCATCTGGCATGTAGGAAACAAAAATAAAAATAAATAGATGCCTCAGTAATAGATATAGAATGAACAAGCTCATGTTTGATTAGGAATTCAGGTTTCTGTGAAAATATATCAATATTGATGTTCACAAATTAATACCAAACTAATTTTAATTATCTAAAATTCAATGGAAATTGTTGTTAATATTAAAATATTCCATTAGAATTATTAAAATATTAAAAGGATATTTTTATCCATAGTTGGGCACAATATATTTACTATTATGTAAAAACAATAATTTTGTTCTCTCATAAGGCATCTAAACAAGGAATGACATATATTGCTCATATGATTTGTTTGTGTGTTTCAACACTATGCCACAGAAGGCTCATGACCACACAGCATCTATGAAGGGCTGTAAATCCAGGTCGCCAGTCTCACAAGAGAAATGAAATCTGGGTGCTGTATATTAACTGTTTCTATGATGTTTTGATGCCATACAGATAAACACTCAGTGGTCATTCTGAGTTGCTTATATTTCACCATCACCACAAGGAAGATCATTTTTTCTCCATTGCAATTGGTATTTACCATTGTAGAGAAGAATGAAAGGGGTTACATCACAGTCATGTGAAGAGTTTAAAAGTACAAAATTTAAAGCAATCATTCCATTATTCTAGTCCTCAGATGCATTGCTATGATAATGACAGAATTGAGTGTGTTTCCTTAACAAAAGGTGAATTGTTTCTGTGTCTTAAATTATTCTTCACTGTAAAAGGGAGAATATTCAAAGATGGAGTAAAAGTACATTTATAAGATTAAAAATATCATAAATTTTGGTGGATTAAGTTGGAACTATAGGTATATTAAACAATATGCAGCTAGATAAATATGAATATGAATATATATTTTTTTCATTTAAAAATTACATTTTTATGGTAGATTTCTTCCTGGACAAAAACCTGGCTGATAGGCTTTCAGTTCAGAGGGAAAATGCATTTTTAAATTACATAAAAAATAAAACAGTCATTAGAAAAGAATTGAAAATAAAAGATGTTTGTAATTTTAGACTGCTTCCTTTAATTCTTTTTGAGAATGATTCAACATCTTAACATCTTAGTGCTTAATTCAGAAAGTGGTTTCTCTGTAGGCAAATTTGAATGGAGTGAGGAACAATTATTCAGGTAATGAAGATAAATAAACTTGTTCTAAATGAAAGTGGTTTTATTGGTTCAAATTATCCAGAGTGGATACATAAATTAACTAAATTAGTTAGAAAATTGCTTAGCATTTCACTTTACAAGTAAGGATACAACCTGATTAATATAATAAAAAATATTTAAAATGGTATACCACACAAATATGTGTAGCTTTCTACAAAGAACTTTTAGTGCAATGGTACTGCACAATAGTATTTTAATAAACGAAGGAATCAAGGAAAAATAAAATATTAGATATGTGATTTTAATAAATAGTTACAAATAAATTTTACCACAGCTTTCACTGTTCTAAATAGAAGTTTAAAATCTACATTTTTGTGACTTTGAAAACATTTGCTCATACCAAAATTTTAAAAGGAAGACTCAGCCGATTCTCCTAAACCCAACTGTCAACTCCTTTTAAACTACTGAGGTAGGCAAGGGAAAAGAGAGCTACCTGCTGAGTTTGACTTCTTGTTCTGTTACTCCTATGTGAAATTAAGCAAGGCTTCATTTACTTTATTTGTGAATACTAAATGAGATTGTGCATGGACAAGTAGCTTTAAACTATACAGCTTTTCAAAAATAATAATATTATTAAGATAACAATAGTGACTATTTTAAAGAAAACAAATCTCAGTTGAAAACAGTAACTGTTCAAGAAATTTAAAAATACAAAATTTATTCAATTTCTTATTATTTACATTTAAATATTCTTGTTGAAGACAACATAGAAAATAATTCTGAAAACATGCAACTATTGATAAAATATATAGTTGTATAGATTAATGATTAACAATTACTGGTTTTAGCTTGTTCCTGTCTATCTGTAAATAAATAAGGGATCCTGCCATGTTGGAAGGAAAACAACCTCACAAAGAGAGGAATGAAGAAATAATAAATGTAATTCCACCATAATGAGCAATAAGAACTTGATTCAGCGAATTATTGACTATGTACTAAGAGTGTCAATTATATTCAATATACAGGGTGGGGTAGCAGTATGTTTACAGTTGTGAGTATGCTAAACAGAGATTATGATCGTATTATTATTTTTAATATTGTATTATTTTTCCATACAAACAACTGTAAACCTACTTTTGCCCCACTCTGTAGTTATACAGAAAACGTAAGGAAAATGATGTATTTGAATTGAAATAAGGTTCACTTTCAAGATTTCAGCCAAATGTTATGAAGTCCTTTGCATCCCTTCCATTTATGTCCTTTTATTTTTTCTCATTATTATGAAGACATCTCCTCATTCAGTGCAAGTTCAGCTTATATATTCCTGGTTTGGGGTATGAATAAAGCACATGTATTATACTTCTAAGTAAAGTGCTATGGACAGCATTGCATTGAGACAAGACATATAATCTTGAGGCCATAACTAAGAAAAGAAAGGGGGAAAAGTAAAGGAAGAGATTGGTTCAGGAGTAATCAGCCATTGCCCAGTGACTAAGAGAGCTTGAAGCTTACTCCCAGATTTACTAAACTTCAGACAGTTTTTTTTGCTGACTCTAGGCCTGACATTCCCCTGTTAGAACATATACTATAGAAAACTTGCAGTTATAATTTCTTTCTCTACCTCTTTGAGACACATATCTTCTACAACCCAGGGACATTTTCTCAGGTATCTGAAAGCTACCTCTTTGAAACGTAATCACCAAGAAAATGGTGCCCCTGTCTTTCAGTCTCTGGGGAAGCGTAGAAGCCTTACTTATATAAACCACCAATGAACAAACACAGATGACCTAATTCCATTCACCAACATCCCTGCTGTCAACCTCTAGGACTTTTCCACTAACTGACAGAGCACTGAAAAACTCTGCACCTTTTGCGTCAGAGGAGTTCAGGGTGATCTTTCTTCCCTGTTACAAATCTCAAATAAAGTCTCCTTTGCCTGTTTAACTGGTCTGGTGTAATTTTTTTTTAACCTTGGGTAAAAATTTCCATGAAAACAACCACCTTCTCTTCCTCTGCCTCTCAGTCAGTAAAAAAATAATTTAAATCAGTTCACTAAAACCGAGGATGTACAGAAAGCACAGGGAACATTCTTAGATCACAGCAAATGACTTTTATTTGCTTTGTAATTCACTGTAACTCAGCAGCTTCTTGTAGGTAGAGGATTATTGGGAAACTAAGTATTGAGTCTAATGCTTCTTTATTTTTTTGTACGTACATATATGTTTAAAGAACCAACACAAACAGCACCCTATGGGGAAAGTAGGAACACTAAGAGTCTGGAGTAGTTCACTACAGGTTTAACAGATAGCATTCGATGCTTGATGGCTGACTTTTAAATAGTCTTTAAATACTCACTTGAAATGATGCATACAGATGTGCCTCACATCTAATTATTTGGTAAATAGACTAACACTGAGAGAAATTTGCAAATGTTAATAACTTCAATTCAAAGCTCTGCAAAAAAACACCCTGTTGTCTTTTCTGGAAATGTTAC